>JACEFZ010004379.1:0-141519 GCA_014155875.1 Cepaea nemoralis | reverse complement strand
TCCCCAACCCTTTTGAGTCCTTACAGCACGAATGCCTTCTTAAATTCTCTCACATTTTGTAGTCCGTTACAGTCACAATGTTTCTTCCCCTTCTCATCACACTTTTTCCTTTAAACCCAGGTTTTCCCCTTCCCCCAAAAATTTTTTGTTTAGGGGTTTCCTTTTACCATTCCATCACACTTTGTGAGACCGTTCCACGCATCCTGTCTTCACCATTTATCCACTTTGGGGTTTTAAAACGACATGCCTTTTTTCAATTCTCATCACCTTTGGAGCCCCGTTAGGGCACGACATGCCTGCTTCACATTCTCATAAACACTTTGTGAGCCTTATCACGACTGCCGCTTCCCCTTTTCCATCACACTTTGTGAGCCGTTATCACGATGCCTGTCTATTTCATAAAGACTTTTTTGTAGTTGTGTTTCCCATCCACATTTGATCTTTTCCAAATCCCGTCCTAATTGCTTTACATTTTTTTGTTAGTTGCAGAACGGTTCTCTTATGGCATGTCAGTAAACTTTCTCTCTGAAATAAAATTGAGTGACTTATTGTATAATCTATATATATATAAAAATATATATATATATAATATATATATATATATATATATCATTAAAAATAATATATATAAAGACAATGTGTGTAGGGTTATTTTTCCTTTCGCTTTCGTGAATGTTGGATGACATTTTCTACAGATGTTCTTCTCATTTCATGGCAGCCAACTGTCATAGTTTGTTAGTTTACAAACAGTTATTTAGTAATAAAATGTAATTTTTATATTACATTATAATTAATATATAGCAAGGGGACATAACTTAAGAAAAGTTATGGAAAGAGACATAACTTTTAGTAGCATTGCTATATATGTAATTTTAATAATTGTTGCATTTTTCTCAAAGTTTTATAAAATATTTATCTACAGTTATCTAAAAGCATATGCATTATAATATATAATGATACAATCTTAAAGGCAATTTCAAAGTTTTCATAAAAATAATGCATCTATTTTAAATACGTTAAAATGTTCTAACTCATCTTTTTATTTTTCTTCAACAGCATATTAGATGTTTTTTTTTTTTTTTTAAAATTTGCTAACCTTTTACAGGGCATTTCTGACAACAGCAGCATCTTTCAGCTGTCTGTTGATTTCTTGGCAAGATTGCGCTCAGTAGTTTGCCATTGCTTTCTGAGCGGCCGGCTCAGTTATCCCGCAAGTCACCAGCGGGGGGCGAACCGCTCCCAGCTCTCGTCCGCTACGAGACTCTGCGTGATAAACGGGATTACGAAGAAAGTGTTGTAACCCCTCGGCCAGAGAGACCCGGCTTAGAAAGTTTACTTTTCTTTATTTCTTTTTTCCCCATAAATTTAAAAGGGTTTTTTCTTTATGAATGTAATTTTTCTTAAATGTAAGATTTTTTTGTTCGTTTAAAAAAAAATTAAAATTATTCACGTTGCCCTTTTTAGTCCAATCATTTTTCTACTATCAAACTAACTATCTATTCTTCATTCTATCTATATTTTTTAACGGGAAGGGGGAAGGCCGAAAATAGACAGACAACAGACAGACAGACAGACAGACAGACAGACAGACAGATTGATCCCCGCCAGGGGGTGGGCGAAGTCGGGCCGATCCTCTAGATGGATGGATGGATGGACGGACGGACAGACGGACAAACAGACAGACAGATAGACATATAGATAGATAGATAGATAGATAGAAGTAGATAATAGATAATAGATAGATATAATAGAAGATAGATAGAAGTAGATATAGAAGATAGAAAAAGTAATAAATAATAGATAGGGAGGTAGGTAGGTAGGTAGGTAGTAGGTAGTGGAGGTATGTAGGTAGGGTTGGTAGGTAGGTAGGTAGGTAGGTAGGTAGGTGGTAATCGATCGAAAAAGAACGAACGAACGAACAAACGAACGAACGAACGAAATCTTTATTTTAAAAGGGGTTAAAATTTGGGCAGCAGGCCGTCTGACTTCTGCCCTTCTTCTCTATTTCCTCTCTACTTCTTTCTTTCATCATTGTTAGAAGCAATTCTTTAAATCCAAAAAACAATAAGCATTAAAACGCAGAAAAAAAAATCAATAACATGACACGTTGAGGCAATGTTTAACAGGGCATCATAAAAACCCCAAAGGGGGTTGTACGTGCCACACATGAGGGAATTTTTTTTTTTCCTGGCTAGATAATAGATATAGTTTGCCAGACAGACAGACAGACAGACAGACAGACAGACAGAAGCAGGCAGGCAGGCAGGCAGGCAGGCGGGGGGGGGATAAATAGATAGATAGTGATAGATAGATAATAGTAATAATAGATAGATAGATAGATGGTGGGTAGGTAGGCAGGCAGGAGGCAGGCAGGCAGGCAGGCAGGCAGATAGATAGATAGATAGATAGATAGATAGATAGATAGATAGATAGATAGATAGATAGATAGATAGATAGATAGATAGATAGATAGATAGATAGATAGATAGATAGATAGATAGATAGATAGACCGACCGACAGACAGACAAATAGATAGATCCCCGCCAGGAACTGGGCGAAGCCGGGCCGGGTCAGCTAGTATACATAATAATTACATACTTTACTGAAATGTAGCTTAGGCCTATTCTGCTCTTAATCTCTTCCATCTAGTGTTATGATCGTCCCTTAGATATTTGAATTATTGGCTCGGTTAAATATCAGTTGATGCCACTAAGACTGTTCATAAATAAATACACACGTATTGCTTAGCGCTCATATGCGTAGGGATTAGAATTACAGACTAGAGGACGCACTAGACAGCATAAAAATTGAAAGCCATAGTTACCAACCGGGATAAGAACCTGTCACCTCCAAACGACGACAACGCCTCGCTGTAGGAACAAGAGTACCTCGACACATGACCATAGAGGTATCTAGTTGGTCATGTGTATTTATGACTCGGTTAAGCATGTCAACGTCTCTTGTGATATCACATTGTGTTATCTTTACTGTATGTAGTTGGCAACGTGAACAATCGCCATTTGTGTTGCAGCATGGAGGAGTGTGACGCACTGTGTACGCGAATTGCCATCATGGTCAATGGGAGATACAAGTGCCTGGGCAGTCCGCAACATTTGAAGAGCAAATATGGCCAGGGATATACACTAATTACGAAACTGGGGACACAGGAATGCTGGTCTGCCCGTTCCTAGCAAACCTGTTATTGCTGCGTTAACCGCACAATTCCCTAGTACAGTGGTAAGAGAATAGCAAAGATCTCATTTGCCTAATTATGACATTTCATTTTTCTTCTTAACTATTTCTTATTGGCTGTTACTTAAAGTCACCCCTCCCCCACCCGTAGTTCTCCCTCACGTAGCTGTTACTTAAAGTCATCCCTCCCCCCACCCGTAGTTCTCCCTCACGTAGCTGTTACTTAAAGTCCCCCTCCCCCACACCTTGTTTTCCCTCCGTGGCTGTTACTTAAAGACCCCCCACCGTTGTCCCACCCCCCACGTAGCGATCACTTAAAGTTCCATACCCCTTGTTCTCCCTCATGTAGCTGTTACTTCAAGAGTAGTGTCATAATGGGGATACTGGCCGTAGTCGAGGGTGGTACCGCAAGCGAGGTGTGGGGGGGGGGGGGGCGGTGGTAGCGACGGAGAGCCAAAACGACGCCTCCTGGTGCCACACCAAACGCGGGGAGGGTATCCCCCTGGGCCTCGCCCCCTAGGGCCCCCGGGGTGGGGGGGGGGGGGGGTACGCACGCACACACACACGCACGCACGCACGCACCACACACACACGCACGCACAGCCCGGGGGCGCGCCCGAGAGACCGAGCACATAAGACTTCACATGGGTCTCCTACAGGCGACCGGCGCGATATACTTGGTAAAACAATTAGTACGTAAGGCATCACACGCAGGAGACTCACGCTGGTAAACTCCAACGAATTAGAGCCATACCCCCCCCCCCCCATTGGGTATACCAAGATGCCTATTGCAAATAATAAGTGTAAGTGGCTGCGGCTATACTCCACAGATCTCTGTGAGCGTGGCTGTGTGGGGGAGTACTGTAAGGTTCACGCGACACAGCTACGAAAGGGATCATGTACAAAGCCTTGTAGTAGTTGTGGGAAGGGGGTGACCAACAAACTGTCGCTATGCCTGGGCTGTGGCTATGATTCGCTAAAGGCGGTGAAAAGATACTACCAAGTTGTGAAGCCGTGCAGGCAGAGATAAGGCGCGCAGGCCATGCCACCCCCACCCAAACAGAGAGATGCCTCCGAGATGTTGTACCAGACAGGGTATTGTGTCCGGATTAGATTTTCGCCCACCTTTTAGAGATATAGATCCTATAGAGTGTACTGGAAATCATGTCTACGCTTAGGCAACTACAACAGCAAGAAACCCATGTTCTCCCCCACGTTGCTGTCACTTAAAGTACCCCCCCCCTCTTGTTCTCCCTCACGTAGCTGTCACTTAAAGTCCCCCCTCCCTCTTGTTCGCCCTCACGTGGCTGTTACTTAAAGTCCCTCCCCTTGTTCTCCCTCACTTAGTTGTTACTTAAAGTCCCCCTCCCCCAACCGTAGTTCTCCCTCACGTAGTTGTTACTTAAAGTCCCCCACCCCTTGTTCTACCTCACATAGTTGTTACTTAAATTCCCCCCCCACCCCTTGTTCTCCCTCATGTAGCTGTTACTTAAAGTCCCCCACCCCTTGTTCTCCCTCACGTAGCTGTTACTTAAAGTCCCCCCCCCCCCCACCACTTGCTCTACCTCACGTAACTGTTATTAAAGTCCACCCCGCAACTTGTTCTCCCTCACGCAGCTGTTACTTATGCCCCCCACCACTTGCTCTCCTTCACACAGCTGTTACTTAATGTCCCCCACCTCTTGTTCTCCCTCACGTAGCTGTCACTTAATGTCCCCCACCTCTTGTTCTCCCTCGCGTATCTGTCACTTAATATCCCCCACCCCTTGTTCTCCCTCGCGTATCTGTTTGTTAAAGTCCCCCACCCCTTGTTCTCCTTCATGTACCTGTTACTTAAAGTCCCCCACCCCTTGTTCTCCATCGCGTAGCTGTTTGTTAAAGTCCACCCCACAACTTGTTCTAACTCACGTAGCTGTTACTTAAAGTCCCCCCACCCTTTGTTGGGACTCGGTCATACTGATCGGGAAAACAGTTCTACCCGTTTTGGAAGTTTTAACCCAGGTGTTGTAATCAATCTGCCTCCTTTCATCTGCTAGGACGTTATTTCCATCTATTAAGGAAACCGCTCCTACACACAGTCGTTACAATGGTTGTAGACTATTGTTGGGTGTGTGTAGTGATAGTGCAGACTTGTCTACGTGTCTTGTTTCGTTTCACCAGGAAGTTTCCGTGGCGAGGTGGTTACGCCGGCTGCCTCGAGCTCCGAAGGTTGTGGGTTCGATTCCAGGCTACATCACGAGTGCAATTTTCTCGGAGTCGTATAAGGCCCGTCGCTGGATCTACGGAGTTCGTGCTCTGTGAACAGGCTCTGTATGGCATGTCAGTACACTTTCTGTGCCATGAAGTCCATCCCCTTGCCTGTTACAAGCCTCATTGTTTGATGTCATCACATTCTTTCACAGTGACTGATGGACTGTTAATAGATGTCATATGTTCTCACTTCCATGTCAGGTGTTTGATGATCACGAAGGCTACATTCATTTTCAAGTCCCAGATACGACGGTGAAACTCGCAGACGTCTTCTCTTTAATGGAAGAATTAAAACATCAGAATCAGCTGGAGGACTACTCCGTGCACCAAACAACATTGGAGCAGATCTTCCTATCATTTACCAAAACTCAGGCTGTAGCGCCTGAAGACGCCGGCAAGAAGCCCAAGAGATGGTGCGCTAAGCTTTGTCGAAGATGAATGCGCGTTGTCAAGGAATTCTGCCCTAGGTTTTGTCCAAGATTAATGCACTGCTTTTCAGGGGCAATAGTCCTGCTACAAAGTTCAGTATTTACTTTCTTCACAATGCTGAAATCGGTGAAAAAGTATTAACGTGACAACTGAGATAGCCATCTATACCTGATTTGGTGCATGCACGGCAGCTTAGTGGTTTTGTTAGTGCCTGCAGACTTTCATATCTTGTTGCTGGATTCTTTACTCATGACCATCCTAGTGAGATGATTGTACGTTCAGTGAGATGGGAGCAATTCATTACACTGTTTTCGCCACACTTACTGCTATGTGTTTACCACCTCTGCTACCATGGTGTATAGAGTATCCTATTGTGTTGTTTTATAGTGACATTATTACACATACTGTCTTCGTTTATAGAACTATGGCAGTCACCCTCATCACTATCATCGCCATCACGTTCATCTACACGGTGAGGATTATCAATGATGGACCTCCATCAGTTTTTGTCTGAAGTCTTGGTTCTACGAGGGTAGGTCAGAATGTTATGTTTCTTCTACGACTGCTACGATGGGTGGCACTGGATAGAGTCATTGCGTGTGATTGTGAAACGTCTTTGATGTCGTCAATCCATTTTCTTCTCTGGCGTCCTCTTGATATCGTATCAAATCTTATATGATGTAGCGGCAGTATTGGTAGTTGATGGTGTTTCATTCTAACGAGATAACCGAACCATTTAATCTTATGCCTTTCAATATATGTGGCACAATGTGTTGATCGCACTATCTATTTGATAACATCATTCCTCAGTCTCGGATAGTTAAGTTGGCAACTCTTCTCGGACTTCTCATTTGCAAGTGTTGATGTTTCATAAGTGTGATTTGGATAATGTCCATGTTTGATATTGGTAGCATTGGGTTGGTGTGAATATAATATTATCTGTCGTTTTGCGGACATAGGTATATTTAGATGTTTCAGTATGGGTGATAGTTGATATATAAACGCACTTACTTGTTGACATCCGATTTCAATTTCTCTGTCTATTCTACCATCTTATGTGATCATACTTCCCAGACATGTATATTCATTAACTTGTTTCAGAGATGTACTATTTATCTGTATATCTGTATGTTACCTTGCATGACTTCAGTTTTGGCTGTATTTATATTCATATTTTATCTGCTGCGTGTTTATCTCACCTTATTAATATGATTTTGCAGTGTCAAATGCCCCACATTATGATATTGTTTGGTAAAAATATGTGTAGATAGATAATTATTCCAATTGTTCATTATTTACATGAATGTCAACTATTGGACTTTCTTTTTCTATTAGTTAATTCACAATTTTGGTGTTTGTGTTTTTGTTTGTTTGTTTATTTTTAGACACTATTATTGGTTTTTAGTGTTTATCGTGTCTAATGAATTCTGCAGTTGTTGCTGGTTTTCTGCCATTACGATCCTGCCGCCCTCATGCCTGAGCCTGAGATTATTCATGTGCCATACTCTTATGTGTAAAATAGACACACTTTTCTGGATACGTGGGAAAAAAGGATACAGAACACAACCAGTCTAATATATTGTACTCTGCACGTAATTTCTCCGGCCGTCATCTCGTGACGTGTCGGTGCTCGGAACGGCTCTGACGTATTTTGTTTTCCGGGCACTGACAACATACGAGGGGGAATTGTTATTTCTTTTAGATGATAAGATTGCGAGTAAGACATTCAAACCCAGGTCTTTGACTGTGTTATGATTGGGTTTTACATATCTACACTAGAGATGCTCCTTCGGGCTCATTACTACTACCACTACCACTAATGGTGTGCCGCGGTACGATGGTGGCTAAGTACTGTCCTGCCAAGCCGTTTGTTTTGAGTTCGATTCATTTTGGGACGAATTATTAAAATTAATCTGGAGCTCCAAGCTGACCCAGCCTACAATTGGTACCAAGAAATTTCTTAGACAGTAAAGCGGTCGACAGGATACTGACCACATCCGCCACTAGTGCAGACTGGTCGTTAATCATGTGTCTAGCACCATATGCCTAATGTGCCTTGAGGTGTGTAACAGGATCCTTTACTTTGTTACTACTACTATTATTTTTTTTACATTACTACAATAAACACTATTGTTACTACTACCAATGTTATTATTAATAATACTAAATCGTGTTAAGGTCACGCTCAATTTATTGCCCAATTCGGGTCACATTGCCGTTGTAATATATTTGTAAAGGCTATCGTCCTCCAATTACTTTTCCTGTGCAGAGTTTACCCCACCCCATCTAAGACAGTCTTTCGAAATGTCTCTCTACCATAAGCCAGATGTCCTGCCTCTGTTTGCTGTCATGTGTACATTATATATCACATCTTGAAACAATTTCTACCATAAGCCAAATGTCTTGCCTGTGTTTGCTGTCATGTGTACATTATCTAACATATCTTGAAACAATCTCTAAAATAAGCCTGATGTCCTGCCTCTATTGTTGGTATGTGTACATTATCTATCATATCTTGAAACAATCTCTAAAATAAGCCAGATGTCCTGTCTCTATTGTTGGTATGTGTACATTATCTAACATATCTTGAAACAATCTCTAAAATAAGCCTGATGTTATGTCTCTATTGTTGGTATGTGTACATTATCTAACATATCTTGAAATAATTTCTACCATAAGCCAGATGTCCTGTCTCTATTGTTGGTATGTATACATTATCTATTATACCTTGAAACAATATCTACCATAAGCCAGATGTCCTGCCTCTATTGTTGGTATGTGTACACTATCTATCGCATCTTAAAACAATCTTTACCATAAGCCAGATGTCCTGCCTCTGTTTGCTGTCATGTGTACATTATCTATCATATCTTGAAACAATCTCTACCATAAGCCAGATGTCCTGCCTCTGTTTGCTGCCATGTGTACATTATCTATCATATCTTGAAACAATCTCTACCATAAGCCAGATGTTCTGCCTCTATTGTTGGTATATTGGTATGTGTATATTATCTAGCATACCTTGAAACAATCTCTACCATAAGACAGATGTCCTGCCTCTGTTGTTGGTAGTTGTACATTATCTATCATATCTTGAAACAATCTCTACCATAAGCCAGATGTTCTGTCTCTGTTGCTGGCAAGTGTACATTATCTATCATATATTCATTCCAGCTGCGATGTGATCTTCCTTTTATCCTTTTCATTAATGTTTCTTGACGTGCCCAACATATTAAATTTTCCTGAAGTTTATTTGTCTTAGGGAGTATCTGCTTTAATAATGAGTGCGTGTTGCATAGATTTCTTCGTTATCGTTTTCGTCCAATTAAGTTTAAATACGCTATAATAATTATGTACCGTGCCGGTAAGTCTGGACGGTCATGTTTCGCTATCTTACACAATCACCAGCTTCGTGGATCAACTCTTTGTTCTTGCCTCGACCATGTCATGTGGTCAAGCCATCCAGATATTTACTTCTCTGCCATCCCCTTGTTCTTTTCCCCTCAATCTTGCAAGTTGTTACCAAGCTCTTTAGTTTATTTCTTCTCATAACGTGCCCACAAAAGTGTGACGGCTTCGTCCAATTTCTCTAATCATTTTACGATTTCATTTTACGGCTTCTTGCAGGACTTGCTCATTGGTTTTTCTGTCTGTCCATAGTATTCTTTGCATTTTCCTCATAAACCTACATTTCCATTGGTATTGAATGTTTTTCAGCTCGTTTGCTCATCGTCCACGTTTCACATCCATACAGAAGTATAAGTTCTATGTAGCACTTCAACACTCTTTTTTTCCGTTGCATTTGACATCATTTTATTGGTCAGTATGTTTTCCATCTTGCAAAAGCTTATCTTTGCCTAGTGATTCTTGTTCGAATCTCTTGTTCTAATCTCTTCAAGGTAGCTCCCATCAGATGTTATGACTGTTTAGAGGTAATTGTGCCGATTCACTTGTTTAAGAACATCCCCGTGTATCTGTATATTTCATTATGGTATTTAGAGACCACCATAATCTCTGTCTTCTTACAATTTAATTCTAACCCCAGTTGTTCTTCTTCTTCTTCTTCTTCAGCATTCCGAGCCATTGAGGTTCTTTGCTGCAAATACAATCTGTCTCCATTCGTCTCTCTGGTGGACCTTCTCTTGCCAGTCGTTGATTCCAAGTGCTTGTAGGTCTGTATGTATATTATCTCTCCACCGCCTTCTTGGTCTACCTCGGGGTCTACGGTCATTTATTTCCTGAGTGTAAGCGAGTTTTGTTTCCCTATTATCTTCCATTCTTTCTATATGCCCCAGCCATTGTAGTCTATTAGCCTTCATGATACCAGTGATTAGCGGGGACTTAAACAAATCATAAATGTCTTTGTTACTTCTTCTTTTCCACTCTCCACTTTGTGTATCCCTAATGGGTCCAAAGATGCGTCTTAAAATTTTGTTCTCAAAGGTTTGTAACAAGGCTTCGTCTCCTTTCGTTGTACTCCAGGTTTCAGAGCCATACAGCACAACTGGTCTGATCAGTGTTTTGTATATTGTGATTTTGGTGTTACGAGATAGCGCCTTTGATTTTAGTAGATGTTGTAGTGCATAGTATATCTTATTTCCAGAGTTGATTCTAGTTTGTATTTCTTCCCTTATGATGTTGGAGCAGTTGAAGATTGTACCCAGGTATTTGTATGTTTCCGTTCTTTTAATGGTCATATTATCTATATATATATATATAACTATACCCCAGTTGTTCACTGTGTACAATAATCGTATCTACTAAATATTGCACATCCTGTTCATACTTATGTTCAAAGATGCATACGTGTTTTGTTTTGTTTTCATCGATGTGTTAAATGTCAGAGTGTCATACCTGTAGGGTTCCACAATAAATACGTATGCTCTCAGAATACTGACTTTTTGGGGTCAGTAAAACAAGCATGCAAACAACCCCTTTACACACCTTGAAACGTATTAGGCCCATGATGCCAGTCCTATCTGTGTATATGCCAATCGGAACTGGATTGGTGATGTCATCAATATCACCTTTACTTCCCAGGACATCTCCAGGACCAGCTTAGAAGCCCAGGTCTAACCCAACAATTCAAAAATAACAACCTCTTTGAAAATTCGAAAACGTGACAATCCAGCCGTCAGGCAAGCCTGTTGTGCATTACCGCGATTCGCTTCGGGTGTATTATTGCAGGTAATTTTATACTGCTGTGGTAGTGAGATCATGCAGTTTATCAAGCTGCTACCACAGTGTTCTCCTCCTTCATTGTATACGGTTGTGGTAGTGCGATCATACAGTTTACCAATAATATTATCACAATGTTCTCTTCCTTCATTGTATACCACTGTGGTAGTGAGAGCATACAGTTTACCAATAATGCCACCACAGCGTTCTCCTCCTCCATATATTTCTTGCTTCCATTGACACGAACAGACAAATGCGCAAACAGCCAGTTCGTGCCCACATATTTTCTGTTGCGCTCACTGGCTTTGAACTCAAGCGTAGTTCATACACGTGCTACTACTTCTAGTACACTGGGGTTGAACCCGCTAACTCAACATCAGCGCACCCAATGTTTTAGACCGAGCGCTCTTATCCTTTCGGCCATGCTCACCTCCACCGGAAGATAAATAGCTAACTCTCTTATCCATTCGGCCACGGTGATCTCCGTGCGTACATCTGACGTAGATGACCCAGCGCGGTGCAGACATAATATTTTACTACACAAAATAAAAAGAATTGTCTGGAAAGTGTGAAAATATTGTGGGATGTTAATCCTATCTGCAAAAGATGCTTTCAGTTGTAAGAAAAAAGGCTGTAGAAACATGAGATGTATTAGGTACATGCAACTGTGATTTATTTCAACGAAATTAAAAATATTGTTTTCAGAGTTGATCAATTAATGCGTTTTAAATCTTTTGATTGCTATTGATTGTTAATGATAATTAAATTAATAACTATTCAGTTGTAGAAATGCAATTCCCAATCCCAGGTTTACAATTACCATTCATTCGCCTTCTTAGACTTTCCTAAATTGAACAGCGTGCGTTTATATGTCAAATAAACAAGGAGTTGTTTGCTCAACACAAATCATGGCCTTTCTACATTGGAAACTTACTCGGCAGTAATTCATTGGAAGCCTCAGGCCTCGTGCTAACAAAGAGAGAGAGAGAGAGAGAGAGAGAGAGAGAGAGAGAGAGAGAGAGAGAGAGGAGAGAGAGAGAGAGAGAGAGAGAGATGTATAATATATATATATATATATATATATATATGTGTGTGTGTGTGTGTATTTGTGTGTCTGTGTGTCTGTGTGTCTGTGTGGTGGAATGCCAAAGATCTGTTTTGGTGAATTACAGATGGGTAAGAGATCTTAGGGTCGGCCTCGACTACGATATAAAGATATTGGGAGCAAGCCGCAGATGAACGCGTTGCATGGTGGGCGAATATCAGAAATAGAATACAGACAAAGGAGAAAATTATTGCAGATAAGTCACACACCGAGAGTGTGAGACGTTAAGATAGTGCATGATGGTGGAAATGACCATGTGTTCATATGCATCCACTATGGACGACAATTTACAGCGCGAACTGGCCTTATCAGTTACATTCGCTACCGCCAAGGGTTGTAGTTATTATGCCTTTTTGAAGCACAATGTAACAAACTATTGTCTGTCAAGACGGCAAGGTGCCAATGAATGAACACACACACACACACACACACACACACACACACACACACACACACACACACACACATATTTATTATATATATATATATATATATATATATATATATATATATATATCATCATGTGCCATGCCGGTAAGCGTGGGCGGTCATGTTTTGCCATCTCACTCGATCACCAGAGTCGTGGATCAGCTCTGTGTTTCTGTCTCGACCATGCCACGAGGCCAAGCCATCCAGGTATTTGCTTCTAGGTCTTCCTCTTGGTCTGTTCCCTTCGATCTTACCATTGTCACCAAGTTCTCCAATTCATTTCTTCTCATAACATGCCCAAAAAATTTTGACTGTCTGCGTCTAATATCTCTAATCAGTTTACGATCTTCATTTGTTTCTTGAAGGACCTGTTCATTGGTCTTTCTGGCTGTTCATGGTATTCTTTGCATTTTCCTCAGAAACCACATTTCTACAGCCATCAGATGTTTTTCAGCTTGACTGCTCATTGTCCAAGCTTCACATCCATATAAAAGTACAGGTTCCATGTAGCACCTCAACACTCTTTTTCTCGTTTCAATTGACATCTTTTTATTGGTCAGTATGTTTTTCATCTTCAAGGCATCTCCCATCAGATGTTATTACTGTTCCGAGATAATTGTACCTATTCACTTGTTGAAGAATATTCCCATTTACTTGTATGTTACATTGTGGTATTTCGTTCTTCCTAGTGACGACCATAATCTGTGTCTTTTTACAATTTAATTCTAACCCTCGTTGTTCACTCAGTAACAACTGCATCTACTAAATGTTGCAGGTCCTGTTCATTGTCTGCAATCAAGACTGTATCGTCTGCATATCTAATGTTATTGATGCATCGTCCCCCAATGTTGATTCCTTCCATATCTTCAATATTTCTGAAAATATTTTCACTGTACAGGGAAAACAGATCTGGAGACATTACACATATCGTCATATAAATGAATGAGAGAGAGAGAGAGAGAGAGAGAGAGAGAGAGAGAGAGAGAGAGAGAGAGAAGAGAGAGAGAGAGAGAGAGAGAGGAGAGAGAGAGAGGAGAGAGAGAGAGAGAGAGAGAGAGAGAGAGAGAGAGAGAGAGAGAGAGAGAGAGAGAGAGAGAGAGAGAGAGAATATGTACTAGTGGGCTTCAACCATAAATGTCTGTTTTTCGTGAATATATTCTGAAAAAGTAACACAAAATTTATCATTTTTCGACTGCTCTGCTTTCGATACAAGTCCTCAAGGGTTAGATTAGTCTTGTAATGCATGCTTTGGAGTTTGCCTGGGAGCTGTACATCCACAAGAGGCAGAGTCAGTCAGTGAGCCCCATTCGGTAGAAATGTGTTCTAGTCCACAATGTTCTGTTCTGTATCTGAAGATTTCGTTTTGTACATTTCTGCCAATCATTTTTATGCTGTTGTGTTCCGGTCTGTATTTTGTTCTTCCAAATTGTTTTTATAAATTGTTTTAGTGGCGCTCTTGCCGCCCTGAAGTTCTGGGGCGGTTACCTGCTCGAGATTTCCTCCAACCTTTGCCGCCTCGTCTGCCTTTTCATTTCCAGCAGTTTCACAATGGGCTGGTAACCACTGAATGACTAGTTATGTTCTTGTAGACAACATTCTGATGCTAAAGCAACAGCTGAACAGACCCTAAATACAAGTAGTTGTGTAGAACTGATGCAAAAACAGTCTTCACAGACTCAAAGTCAGTCCTTTAAACCATATCATTGCCCAAACAGGACATAAATGGTTGTGTCCTGTTTGGGGAATGAAATCGTCTGGAGGCTGAGTCTGTGAAGACTGCGTCGTTTCTCGACTGTTTAGGGTCTGTACAGCTGCAAGAAGAGCTGTTGCTTCGGCTCTGAAGTTAGTGCAGATTTGTCCGATCGCTATGGAATACATCTCTGGGTTTCCGTTATGGTATTGTATATAGATACTAGGTACTGCCGCCTTTTTTTTTTTTTTTTTTGGTAGCCTCTTTGACAGAACCATCTGTGAACACCAGCGTGCAGATGTTGGAATGATACTTTTCGCTCAGCATGTGAACAGAAAGAGCTCTTTGTTCTTATCCGTGTGGCTAATTTTGGAGGTTATTTCTTGGGGTTCAGTTTCTATACTTAATCAATCTATGCAGCTCGTCCATAGTTCTGGCGTGAGAGTTTCACACTTTGATATATCGGTTTCTGGTATTGCTGGTCGCTGTCTGAAGGTTTCTCGTGCAAATTGTTTTGGATTTGTACTCTGTATTTTATTTTTTATTCTCTCTTGGAACATTTGGTGCCGCGGATGATTCGGAAGCCTTTCGGATTTTTCGACTTGAGAGAGTGTCTTATACTATCTGCGAAATACAATGGGCTTCGGGTCAGCAATAGTTTTACGATATATGTTATAGGGGTGCTTCTCATCTTTCAATAGTTATTCTCAGTCACATATTTTGAAATCTGTCTAGTCTTTGCAAGTGTTTTTAGTGCTGTCGCCCGTGACCTTCGGATATTCTCCATGATGGGCTTTTCTCCTTACTGCTTCAGTATACCTTGCTTTAATATTTTTGTGTTGGCTCCCCGGGATGTTCCAGTCAGTTTTTTGTTTGGTTTGTTTTTTTTCATTACGACGAGTCTTTGGGTGACTCTTATTTTGATGTTTTCTAGCTTTACAGATATTCTTTCTTTATGTGGGGAGAGGGAAAATAATCTTGTGGTTGCTGTTTGGCTTAGTTTTAGACCCCAAGGGTTGCTGTTTGGTTTAGTTTTAGACCCCAAGTCTTTGTCGTTGTCTACCTTCTCCGCGGTCTCCAGGATGAGGCCTGCAGCCATCTGCGTGTTTTCCGCTGTCCAGGCAGCACATTTGTCTGCATGTAGGCTGTTGTAGATAGACATTCTGATAGCAGCATTTAGTTGTGTCATTTATGTAGACCAAGATAGGGTGAGCGCTATTACACTGTCCTGTGGGTCTCCCTGGCTCACTTTTACTGACTTCGCTGATGTGACATTCATTTTTACTCTGGCTGAACTTTGAAATATGTAGTCTCTGATCCAGGAATACGCATTGTGGGTTACTTCTATCTGTAGGATTATCAGTAGTCATACAGTATCGAAAGCACGGAAAAGACCAAAGAAGACGACGATAACTTTCTATTTTTCCTGGAGGGCATTCAGTGTCTTGTGCTACTGTACTGTTTGTATCCTGTCTGGGTTGGGGAGGATATATTTCATTGGCTTCTAGGAGCCAAATAAGTCTTCTGTTTACCAGTCTCTCCATCAGTTTTCCTACACCACTCAGGAGGTGTATTGGTCTGCAATTTTTGTGTCCCTTTTGACCTTTCCTGGTTTCAGGATAGCCTTTTTCCCAGCGGGTGGGGTAAGACATGTTCAGTTCTGGTTGACGATCTTCAGTAGATGCGTTTTACCAGTGACGCCAGGGTTTTTGAGAAATTCATCTGTGATACTGTCGAGAAATTCATCTGTGATACTGTTAGTTTCGTGAGACATTGTTCTTGCTCTTGCAAGGTAAATTTCGTCACCATGCACGCTGCTGGGGTTTTGGGGCTTGAGTTTGCTTGGGTTAGTCTGGACTAAGTTCTGGCTTCTTTTGTTCTTTGCATGGGGACAGTTATCTTACTCTGCGTTTTGTCAGTTTTTGCCAGTAGGTCACCTGTTGGCTTGCCAATCACAAATTTCCAGTGGGTGTTTAGCACAGTTTTGGTTCTTTCTTTTTTCTTTTTTCTTTTTTTTTTTTTTAAATCTCCATTTATAGTTTGTTTTGAGATTCCAATGTCTTGTGTCTTTCTCTAGATTTTCAAAGCCAGCTTTTTCAGACATTTTTTTTAAAAATCTTGATGTAGACTGTATTTGCTTTGTTGTGAAATATAAAGTTTTCATCTGTTGGGTTCATCTCTGCGTTTTCTCTAATGGTGCAGAGGTCTGTGTCAAGTTTATTTAATTTTGGAGAACAGTGAGGTTGGTAGTCTCTCCTCGTAGTTTTTTGGACTGTGAAACACTTACAATCAGTGAAGCTACACATAAATGGGTTGCACACAGATACAGTACACAACACATTTTTTTTTTTTTTTTTTTTTTTTTTTTTTTTTTTTTTTTTTTTTTTTTTTTTTTTTTTTTTTTTTTTTTTCCGCGTTTCCATCCTGTTTCAGGATATTGCGGTCAACACCAGCATCTTTCAGCTGTATGTTGATTCCTAGGCTAGATTACGCTCATCAGCACGCCACGACTTTCTGAGCGACCGGCTCCATACTCTCATAAGTCACTTTTGCGATTCGAACCACTGCTAATTCTCGTCGCGTCACGTGACGAGAGTATTCGGGGTTAGCGGAGAAAGCTGCTAACCCCTCGGCCATGGAGCCGGCTAGTACACAACACATTATCTCCGGTTATTAACAGTCAGATAATCCTATGTTCTCTTCTTCTTCTTCTTCTTCCTCTTCTTCTTCTTCAGCCTTCCGAGCCATTGAGGTTCTTTGCTGCAGATACAAGCCATCTTCATTCGTCTCTCTGGTTGACCTTCTCTCGCCAGTCACTGATAGTCGTTGATTCCAAGTGCTTGTAGGTCTGTATGTATATTATCTCTCCACCGTCTTCTTGGTCTACCTCGGGGTCTACGGTCATTTATTTCCTGAATGTAAGCGAGTTTTGTTTCCCCATTGTCTTCCATTATTTCTATATGCCCCAGCCATTGCAGTCTATTAGCCTTCATGATACCAGTGATTAGCGGGGACTTAAACAGATCATAAATGTCTTTGTTGCTTCTTCTGTTCCACTCTCCACTTTGTGTATCCCTAATGGGCCCATAGATGCGTCTTAAGAAAATCAACTGTACACAGAGTATGACAATATAAACTGAAATAAAAACATCTGGTATTTTTATTTTCACTTTCTTTTGTGCTCGTTGTTCTTGTCTATTTTTATTCTTATGTGTGTCATCTTCCTTCTGGACCCTATACTTAGGTATTGCGCCCCTTCTCTCTAGCGAACATACCTGTTGTATCATATCATACTCTAACTTGTTAACACCTGCGTGAGTTAAGTATGGTGCAAAAAATTGTTTTATCGTTGCTTGTACTTTCATTAAAGTCTGGGCAGACACGTCTAAAGTTTTCCACATTACAGGTAACTTTCTCCTTTTCATCTTCAGTCAGGTCTTACCTAAACGGTAGTGTATCCGTGTCAGTTCTTCGTGTGTCAACTGTGTCGGTTGCTCCCCATCTTTATCAGGCCGCTGCTTGTCCCCGATATGTGTTTTCTTATCACCGGGCGTTGTTCTCTGTTCAGTCCCTGTCCTAGCGTCGACTGTTGGTTTTTGGGTTTTTACGTATGCGTCGTATGTCTGGTAAATGTATGTCCCTATGTCTGACGCATCGTCTTCTACTTTAATCTTCTTGTCTTCTGTTGGGAAAGTCCAAGCTGCATAGTTACATTCCTCTATCTGCACGTTTTCTTTTCCCCATTTCTGTATATCCTGGGGCGTGCATTCTTTGACATCAGGAATGTTGCCCAAGATTAGTTCTATTGTCGGATGTGGCAACACTGCTGCTGTTACCCGCCCTTTGTAGTACGGGCAATTAATGTCCGTCCATGCTACTCTATACTGTTCTAGTGCACCCCCCCAAATAACCCGAACGTCACTCTCTTGTCTGTGTAGTCTTCGTCTCTTATGATCTTCCGGTATACCCTCACAATCGAAGTCCCTGTGTCTCTGACCATTTTCACTACTAATCCATTTACTAAAGCTGGTCGAACGTCCTACCTTCCGTCTTTTATGTAAGCTGAGTTGGCTTCTTGCATGTATGCCTTGTTGTTATTACTGTCGTCCTGACTATCATATATGTCTGTTGCATTTGTGTTCTTTTGTTTGTCTTCGTCGCTACTGGACATGGCGTATGCCATGTAGGCATCCTTACTTAGTTGTCTCAGTCTACACATCCTGGCCAAGTGGCCAAAGCTGTTACAGATCTAGCACTTCAGACTGTCTCTGTAGTCTGCGTACCTATTAATTCTCTTGAACAAAAGGTTCTTGATGTACGAGTCGTAATTAGGGTTCTTATCTCACATCTCAAGAGACCCATGTTGGCGACCACAATGTGTACATTCATTTACTGGCCATGCTTCGAGCTACATTGGCTGGTTTCTGTGGGACATGGTTCTATACTGAGTAAGTATCTACTCTTAGGTCTGTTCTGCTGGTATTTACTGCTGGCTGTCTGTCTGCTTTCGATCAGAGAACCTGGCAGAGCTCCTATGAAAAGATTTCTGCTGTGGCCCCCTCTGCGAAAATCTCCCTGTGGGCATTATAGTAGCCTCACCCTTGGACTCCATTTCAGATATTGTGGCACACTTATTTTCGATCAGGAACGTTGCTATGGAGTCTGGCACCGCTGAGATGAGTTTATCTCTCAGCATCAAGTCTCTGAGCTTGTTGAATTCGTTGCCTACCTTAGCTGCCTTCAACCACTTGTCATACAGAGACTGGGTTTCGGATACGAAATCCATGAAGGTCTGGTTAGCTTTCGGAGCCAGAGCTCTATATGCTCTTCTAAGACCAGCCTCATCTAAACTGAAATGTGCCAAGACTCTTTCATTAATGTAGTGGTAATTTGTACGCAGATTCTCTAGGATTACTTCTACTACTTTCAAAGAATTAAGCGATAAATGCTTGTGAAAGAGTATCGCCCACTCTTCGGCTGGGAATTGGTAATGGTTCATAAGAACCTCGAAGTTAGTCACCCACGCGGAGATGGAATCCACTTGCGCGTAGTTCCTGATGATACCTGATATCTTAGAATGGGATAATACGTTTTGGCTGCCAATTTAGTTTTCGCGATTTCCGCTTCCTTTTCAAGTTCCAGCATCTTTATTTGCATGTTACCCGCTACTTCTTTGTCTTTCAGTTTTAATTGCACTGCCTGTTTCTCTTTTTCGAAAGCTAGTGCTGCTTCCTGTGCGGCTAATTTCTGTAGCTCAAGTTATTTAGTTTCTTTGGATGCCAATTCTTGTGCTTTTCTAGCCTCTCTAGCAATTGCTTCCTGTGAGGCTAACTTTTTCCTTTCCAATTCTCTAGCTGCTGCTCTATCTTCTCTTTCTTGATTCTGAATTTCACTCACTTTATTCTTAGCCCATGACATAAGCTCTTTCAGTGTGAAACCACACTTCTCACCTAGAGCTATGAAGTCTGCCAATGTAGGACATTGTTCTATGATATGTCTACTCAGTGGTATCTATACTAATATATATACACACAGATCCCTCAAGTGTTGCTGCTGGTCTTGTTATGATAAAGCTGACTATGTGTTGATTCTGCTGTAATACTGTTCAACATTATAGGTAACACTGACTGTACAACTCAACGGTACCTATCGAATAGTTTAACTACATGAATGTAACACCTGTGGAGAGAACAATCGTTAATGATGAGGGTGAATACAAAGAGTAATGGAAAGGTGCCTGATGACTCTGGACCACTAAGCAGAATATACCCAGAAATCAATAAGAAACAACTTGACCTGTGTATCTCCAGCAGCAGGTGTTCCCTGGTGACCTGGTCCAAAAGCTTGGCTCCCCTTCCGCTTGCCTCAAGACTCGGTAAGGATCAGCCTGGCTCCAACTCGGTTCAACTGACTTGGACTTGATCAACTGGGTCGTCAGGTAAAATGGGGGCTCCGCAATAATTGTGCAGTTACCACATATCTTACTACTGCGGAATCATGGAAAACAAATCTGGAAACAATATTGACACGTTGATTTGTTTATGAGGGCACTATAGTGCATGCAGCACACGAAGACGGCCCTATAATGTTATTCTTGTGGCAGGATGCCATAGTACATAAGATGTGTATAAGAGACAGGTACATATGAATTTATCATCTTTGTAGTGTCTATATATATTTTCCGTGTTGTCACTTACTCCCAATGCCTAGTTCTTCACCAATATTAGTCTTGGGTAGGTAGCGACGTGGGTTTCGTTGTTTGTCTTGCTGCAACTCATATTTGTAATTATTGTTCACTTACATAACTATTTCTTGCTGTTGCCCATTGTATTATTATTTCCTGTTTCCAGTTTAAGATTCAGTTCTGTAGATTGCCTTGACTGTTTACAGGCTTATACCTAGCCCTCCTTTTCTTATCAACTTTTGAAGAATCGGCAGCTGACTGCTATATTAGTATATCATGTTATGATGACAACTCACTTTCACAACATCACATGAATCAAGGCGGCGCACCTTATTGTTTTTCCTTTTCCAATCAACTTTCACTGTTATTTGATACAATCACAGTTCACTATTTACCTTTCAATGTTCTTTGCTACTAATCATAGTTCGCACTTGAACTTTCACTGATTCTTTGATTCTAGTAACCACTTTACTGAGCTGTTGATTATCGCTCACTGCGACATAATTTATTGTTTTTATGGCGTTAACTTTGCCGAGTTCATAATTCATACGCTTCTACTCCACCTTTTACTCGTAAGTCTTCCTTATTTTACACCGATCTTTGATATCACAAAGCATATTATAGTTCACCATTAATACACTGGTTGTCGTGAGATGGCTGGCAGGTGTCGCTCCTAATGGATTAAACGACAGAAACAGTTATGTGAGAAAGTGGCGCTCCTGTATATTTCAAAAGACAGCGATAGTGACTTTAAACACTAGCCGTACGTATTGGACACGGAAGCGAAATCCCGTGGGGAACGGAGGATTGTCTACCGGAGGAGTTCAAAGACCAGAGTCCGTGTTTTACTGAACGGATAGTCACCGATGTCGAGAAAGATCGTTTATCTCAGGGAAGTTCGGAGCAAGATCAAACAGTTGGATCGCGTTGAAATACTGTGAACGGAGTCCTTTGATCAAATGGAACAACACGATAGAACGGGAGATCGTCTTTATTAAAGACGGTGATCAGTACGGTTATACGGAGATCAAACGACCAGGGAATAGAACAGAGGCTGAGGGTTTAAGAGAAAAACAAGTGACGTAGTCAAGCCAATAACTTTGGACTGAATTTACTGTTTTAAAAATCAGTTGAAGTTTGCATTTACGACCGGCGGGTGTAGATTGAATTCAGTGCCGAAATAGAATATATATCACTAAGTCTAGGTTGTGTAAAGTCGACCCGCACTTTTCCTTTATGGAATTAAGTGGTTTAATTCTAGGCCGGAATTAGTAAATAAGGTGATTATATATAGATGGAGATTAGAACTCTAGCATAGTGAACTTTTCGTGTGTAAACGTAGTATAGAGAGTTGACAGCATTAGGCTGAAGAGTGATTTAAGTTGTGTAGAGTAAGGTGTCTGTACAGTCGGAAGGATAAGTCTATACTAGGATTTATGTGCTTTGCTTTAGCGTGTCTCTCTTTTACCTTGTATAGGTTAGAGTGCTGAACTATTCTGTCTTATACAAGAGTGTAGCTCTAGGATGAGAAATAGAGGTTACCTACTGAATATAGCCGTATACCTAACTTCACATATCATGGGTCGGAGTTGAGTTTCTCTCACAGGCTTTTGTTTTACTCAACAGGTTCCCTACACTTAAGATTGAAAGTGGTTACCAATCTGAGCAGAAGAAATTGGTCATGCTCGGGGGAATTGATACAGGATATGAAGTGTGACCCTGTTTTAACAAGAAGGGCAGACCAGTGTGAGTTAAGATGCCCAACGAAACTGAAGCACTCTAACTATGTAATATAGACCATAGAGAAAGGAAGAGACGATCATGAATATTTTTTGTTGGACCAGTGTTTATATTCATTAATGCAAGGACTATCTTACTGGCCGATATATAGAGTGTGTAAAACTAGAAGACCCTAAGTAA
This sequence comes from Cepaea nemoralis, assembly GCA_014155875.1. Classification (NCBI taxonomy): domain Eukaryota; kingdom Metazoa; phylum Mollusca; class Gastropoda; order Stylommatophora; family Helicidae; genus Cepaea; species Cepaea nemoralis. The sequence goes on along the minus strand of JACEFZ010004379.1, from coordinate 119,141 downwards.
CGAAATCAAACATTGTTGATCAGACAGTCACCGGAACTATAAATATTCCAGAGTGTCGAATGTGTACTAGTAAAAAACACGAACTACCTTAAAATTCAGTGGAGACTATATATTGCTCAAAAGGTTTCCCGAACATATTGGCAATAAAACGATCATCAGTCAGAGAGAAGCAGCGTGGTGAGATATGTCTTTATCTGTGCTGTGTGAAGTCGAATGGCTGTATAATGATGACAATTGGGATGCTGATCCTAGAATAGATCCTGTCACACATTCAAGATAGGTAACACCACATAGATTCACACCCATACATCGCACACATAACTGACACTTTTCTACAATAAATGTCTTATCATTTTGTTCGAAGCCTGTGTTAGTGTGGGTATGTGCTGAATGAACGTGAAGAGGGGTAGTGTCTGTTGAAGAGGGAGAGAGATAGTGATTAAAAGACTTTAAGTAAACAGGGGGGTATGTAGACAAAGGTCCACCAGCAGAGGAAAACTGGGAAAAGGATATTTCACAGGTGTGCTTGTTGATTCCACTTTCCCCCCAGGGACGACAAGCGACACTGGTATATTTGTAAATTCACACTTTTACCGACTTTCCAATATCCGTGTTCTAGTGTTTGTTCTTAACTTTGATCTATAACTAGAACTTTCCAATCTGATTACTTTTTTTAACATCGCTCACCATTTACTTGTCCTCCTTTCCCAAGTTCGGTCTCCGTCACACACCCCACGGTTGCCAACGCGCATTTAGGCGTACGTGTAAGCGGCGTTGACAATTATAACAGAACGTGTGTTAAAACACAGTGAAGCAACGGCTGTTTCTGAGTTGTAGACTGGCATCATATAACATAAGTGCTCCGTCCCCATCCTCTTCGCTGGCTTCTGGGGATGGGGACAGAGCGCTTATGTGAATGCCCCGAATGCTGTGATGTCGGTTCTTAAATCAATCAATCAATCAATAAATCAATATAACACTTTATTTTCTCAAAAATAAATAGCAAACTGGGCGACATCGGCACTCTGGCCGTTAAAAACATTACACGTTAGCCCTTAACAACTAGTTATTCTCCGGCCTTTCATCAAGGCCAATTGTCCTTTAGTTCTTACACACAAGTTACCATCTTATCACTACTTACGCCTACCCCGTTTAGCGTGACCTCGGGCTCCTACGGGCGGTCAACTGCCCGCACACTACACAGCTGCACCTGGGGTGTTGAATTACCATGTACGCCTGCCTGGTTGCGGTAGTGAATTTATCAGCCATCGTCGCCCGCTTTAAAGATGTAGGATAACTTGTTTTCTTGCCATCAATCTCTCTCGATGCTCCATGGCTGTACTGTCGGCTCTATTCTCCGTTTCACGATCTGTTTGTGATGGCGTCTAACTCCCCACTGCCTCTCTTTGATCCTCATTTCTTCTCGACCCTTCTGATCACGTGCCCTCAGCCTCGCTCTTTCATTGGTTACTATCTTCAGCCGTCTACCGGTGTATCTTTTTCTTTGGCTATCCGTGATTAATCATCACTCTTATTGTCCAATTTAACTATGTTTCTATCAATCTGCTATTTTGTATTTCGACTCATGGCAGGTATGGTTAGATCATTAGGAGAAACGATAGACACAAATTCAGGAACATATTCACATTAGGACTGTTGAAAATAATTATGTGGTCAGGGATTTCTGTTTACCTGTGACGTTATAACTTATATAAGGTATGTACGTGAGTTTTAGCTTCCTATTTCTCGATGGAATCCAATCATATCCTATTGTCTCATTATAACAGATGTTTCCATGCATACACTGGTATAATTAGTCCCCTGGGAAATTACTCCCGGACCAAGAGATAAACATGTCCGCTTCATTAAGAATGTACACACAACACCAAATAATATGTTATCTTTTGGGGTATCATCCTTGCACTCCGGACAAATACATAGGTGCTCATATCTTCCCTTCAACATATGCAGCAGCGTCCAATGGCTAATAGTGCTATTTCTGTGTTGGTTTGACGAGGCCCCATGTTCTCCCGATGTGCCTCTCGTGTCTAGTGATGCCAATTCTTACTTCAGAGTTTCTCATTTTGGACAACAATGTGGATTCACTGACATCAAAGTCATCGGCTCTCGACATCTCTCTAAGGGCTTTGATAACACCGACGCGATCCATGGGTTGGCCATCTGCAAGTTTATCAGCTCGTTCACTTCTCTCACTCAACTCCCGCAAGTCTCGTAGCGAAGATGAGGGTGACTTTACATATAACAGATCTCTGCAGCGATTCAGTCCACTGTCTACTTACATAACCCACATTGACCTGTTGTATCATAGCCATTGAATCACTTACTACACAAACTTTGGTATCATTTTGTGATTCTAGCCAAATGAAACCCTGTGTTACTGCCATCACCCCCATCGTCATACTGCTCGTGGTCATAGAGTGAGCACCATTGGTTTCTTAACTGGTTCGGCCTGCTGAAAGTGCCGTGAAAGCACACATACTTCTCTGCTGCTATATGACAGATCTATATGTATAAACACCAAATAATGCCATGTCCTAAAGTCAGTCTAGCAACCCGCAGAAGACAAGAGTGGACACACTGCAATAAAGTATTACACACCAGCTAATGCCCTTCTGTGACGTCATGTGAGCAGCTAACAGAAGGCCAGATCACCCAAAACCAAGACGCTACATGTCACAATGAATGCGGCCATATATCTCTGGACACACCACAGCTTGCGTATAAGTGATCAGTCAAATGACTAAGGGAAATCACGACTGCCGCACAATACGACAATTTAAACATGAAATACCTATGTACAGAAAGATAAGGGAATTAATTATAGGGCATCAGAAAGCAAAAGGTCTAGCAGCCCGGTAGGAAACGTATTGATTTGATCCTAGACAATACTACTCACAACTCATGAAGGAAACGTACTATAGTGTGTGTGTTTATTTTGTTTTGTTGCCTCAATATAAAATTGAATATCTCAGTAACTAACTGATGGAAAATAATGAGATTTAGTATATAGGCCTAACCTTATCATTATGTCCACCCAACAAAAAATTTTTTGTTCTGGAGATTGTACAGCAGATTTCAATTTTTGCTTATATGAGGTATATATTTTACCGCCCCGCCATGAATGCCTTAATTTGTAGAGTATTACAGCTCAGCAAGACCCATTCGCGCTAATTTTAAAATTGTCTGGCGGTCTTTCGTTTTTGGACAGACTGAGTGTTATAGTTCAGAGGCGTCGTCAAACTGTGTTTTCTTTCATGAAACGTGATTATATAAATAAATCTTACCATTAATGTAATCTTAATAGCTAATATTTGAATGTGTTAATACTGTTCAATGGGATTAAAAGTGAAATTGTGTACACTTCAAAACATCGCTATGAAGTTGTACACATATTTTTTGTCAAGAAGCTGATCGCAGGAGACTGTTTCATACTGTTACAAATCCCGAAAAAAGAACAGTGCATGCATTAGGTTTGAGTAAACGATCGTTTCGTCGATGGGTGCAAGAATCTGGAATGAAACCAACACGCGATAAGCAAACGGTAGGTAGAAAGGCAATTGTAGACAGCTTTGACAAGGATGTCATCAGACGAGTTATTATAAAAATGATGGATGCCAAAGAAACAGTGAGTGTAAGAAAACTGAGGGTTTTGTTGAGAAAGGACAATAACATAGAGCTATCCAAAACAACTTTGTGGAAAATTATAAGGAAATTAGGCTTCACTTTTAGAAAGTACAAGGGAGGTAGAAATATCCTTTGCGAGCAATCGCATTTAGGAGCCATGAGAAGCAGATACCTACGTGAAATAAGGGAAATGCGCAAAGAAAATTATGACATAGTGTATTTGGATGAGAGGTGGATCAATGCGCACCACACAAGTGAAAAGGAATGGCAATCAATGGATGGAAAAATAAAACGTTATGGGCCCAGTAGTAAAGGACAGCGTTTGCCCATGCTGGTAGTACTCATAATGGCTTACTACAGAATGCTGGGCTCGTGTTCGTATCAAAGCATACAGACAATGGGGGTTATCATAATGAGAAGAATGGTGATGTATTTGGAGATTGGCTCGAGAATACAGTACTTCCATCCCTTGATAGACCGTCTTGTCTAATCATGGACAATGCATCACATCACAATGTTGTTGCCCAAGAAGACAAAATACCTACGGCATCGAGCACTAAGGAAGCAATAAAGATATGGCTCCGAAGGGAAAATATACTATTTCCAGAAGCATATTTCAAGCTACAGTTGTGTCCCTTGTAAAACAGACGCAAAAAAGCAAGAAATTTAAAATTGACAAGTTGATAGAAGAGCATGGCCATAGGTGCTTGAGACTTCCGCCGTATCATTCTCATTTAAACCCTATAGAACTTGTGTGGGCTAAAATTAAAGGACAAGTGGCAGCTGCCAATACTACATTCAAATTGTCTGACGTCAAGATACTAACCCAGTCCGCGCTATTAAATATTGATAAAAGTTACTGGAAAAAATGTGAGGACCATGCGTTGAAAGAGGAAGAGGACTATTGGAGAAAGGATGGATTGAATTTTATGCAACCGAGAGCAATCATCAACCTACTGGAATCGTCCGACACAGATTAAGGTCTGAGCAGAGTATGCCCTGGTCATCCTCACTGTCAGCCCTACACAGATTGGAAGACTTGAAAAGGTACAAAACGAAGCCATGCGCATCATTTTTGGCTGCACGAAAGACACCAGCTGTGTATCAATGAGATACCTCCTTGACTTCCCGACAATGGAACACAGGATCAAGATCTGGAGAGCTCGTGCATTCTTAAAAATAAGTGCAGATGAGCAGCACCTCTGCATGACGCTATATTCAGAGAAAAGGGTGACAGGCTAAAGAGAGGCAAATCATGGATGGGTCGGGCGGAAGATGTCGTCAGACAGGTCTGCAGTCTTACCAGTATCTACCCCGGCAAGGAATGGGTGCCGGTGCCTCCAGCTTTTAAGTGCACTTTCTCATGCATTATCACACTCGACAGACGGTGCAGAGAGCAGAACCCTGTCGCTGTCAATGCAGAAGTCAACGCGCTCATCTATGAACACTCATATAGCCCCAAAGTGCTCATCTATACAGATGGATCTGTTGTAAAGCAGCACAGAAGTGCGTGGGCATTTACAGCCCATTCAGCGGGCCGAACCGTTCAAGAATCCAGTGGTGCCCACTCTATGACCACGAGCAGCATGACGATGGAGGTGATGGCAGTTACACAGGCTTTTATATGGCTGGAATCACAGCATTATACCAACGTGTGTGTACTAAGTGACTCAATGCGGATGATTCAGAAGATCGAAGCTGGATCTGTACGTAGACGGTGGACTGAGTCGCTGCGGAAGTCTGTTGTCCGTAAAGTCACCTTCATCTTCGTCCCGGGACATGCGGGAGTCGAGGGAAATGAACGAGCTGACAAACTGGCTGGCTCTGCACCCCCTGTAGATGGCCAGCCCATGGATCGTGCCGATGTTATTAACGTCCTTAAAGATATGGCGAGAATAGAGGACTTTGACGTCAGTGAATCCACATCGCTGTCCAGGATGAAAGACTTGGGAGTAAGAATTCGGCACGGCCAGATGCGAGAGGTACATCGGGAAAACAAGGCGCCTCGTCAACCAACACAAAACTGGCACTATTAGCCACCGGACGCTGATGCATATGCTGGGGGGAGGATCTGAGCACCTATGGACATGTCCGGAGTGCAATGAAGATACCCCAACTGATAACTGATAACTGAAGAAACAAGAAGGAAATGAAAAATAAGGTAAGAAATATATTCCGTCTACTTTCCTGTTAATTTACAAATTATTTACCCCGTGTCTCTGTAAATTCTCTGTCTTTACTAATATTACAAATTGCACCCCTCCCGTGATTCTCCGTGGTGAAATGGTCAAGCCGTCTGACTCGGGCTCCGAAGGTTGTATGTTCGATTCCGGGCCGCGTGCTTCATTTCACGAGTGCATTTTTTCGGAGACTCCCGAGGGTCGTCGCTGGAGCTACGGAGTTCGTGCTTTGTGCGACGCTTTCCGCGCTGCGGAAAGAAACTGGGCCATATGGGATAAATATCCGGTGCAATGCAGCCGACCCTGTGGATTTTAAGATAATTCTTTCATTGCACCCACTCTCATACGAATCCGGATACGCCTTTGTGTGTCAACAGAATTGACATGTCTCACATTACCGTAAAAATAACTTCGTTAGCGAGAAATCACTAGTTGTTCAGCAAAAGATCAAAGGAATGTCGCCGCTTTCAATAATTTAAGTTGTTTTTGGACCTTTCAAAGACATATTCCTTGGGTGGGGGTAAATATAAGACGGCTGGAAAAATTTCATAACGATGCAAAATAATTGATCGTGAATGAAGGCAACCAAATGTGGACATACTATAGTCACAGGTCCTAGAGCTTCAACAACAACTAAGAAAGCAAACAACAAGTAGTTGTTGGGGGAAAGAAAGTAAAAGAAAATATAATTAATAGATGGAGATGATATATCATCATCATCATCATCATCTTCCACTTCTGCCGTCAAGCGTCGTGGGGAGGAATAATTTGCGTTCCAGCGCCCGGTGGATATATGATATATAAAGGAACTATATCATGATGGTGGTAGATCAGAAACAAACAAAAAATACGATCAATATGAAAGTCCGCCAATACTGAAAACGGAAGTTCTAGGAAAGCCCCTCTTTCCTCTTCGTTGAATGGGTATTTCTTTTGTAAGTTATCTTTAGATGTGTTCATGGTTGGTTTGATTTTGCAGCTAGTGTTCGGAGGTATGGGGAACCCCCCTTAGTCGTCTCTTGCAATACGCATAGCAGGTTACAGTGTTCTTCACTTTGCTTTTCATAAAGACTCCCGCACCTTGTCAAATTACCTCTTGGTGTTATCAGTTATATTCATTCTCATGAATTTTAACGCGTATAGTTTATGTTTGAGAAGTAGGTCACTGTTAATGTTTGCTAAGTCATGTTTCCTGTGATGTATTCTCCCCCCCCCCCTTTCCCCCCCCCCCCCCTTCTTTCCTATAATTTTTTCGCATATCCTTTTTACTGGACATCGCTTTCAACATCAGCTGTTGGTGATGTCTTGGCAAGTTTACGTTCAGTAGTTTGCCATTTCTTGTTTTGTTTACTAAATAGAAATCAGTGTAGGCCCTACATATAAATTATAATAATGTGTACTCGGGTGGCGGCTGATAGAGTGAACTGAAGATGTAAAGATTAGCAGCGAATATGTTCAGTCAGTGGCCGTGGACCACCACAGGCGGTGGTAATTGAGAGGAAGTGAATTTGTCGGTGGGACTGCTATCTTTATAAAACACCTCAAAACTGACACAAGAAACAGGGTTAACACCCACCTAAACCACGGATCTCAACAATAACCAAACCTATGATGCAGGTTAGACGAGACCGGATTTAGAATTTTTGCTTTGAAAATTGGAATTGGAATTGAAACTGACATGCTCATCGGCTGGTAAGAGGCAGGGGCGTCACTAGGGGGGTGAGGGGGGTGCGGGCCGCACCGGGTGACACCATCAAGGGGTGACACCAAAATAAAAAAAATTGCAAATTTGACAAAGCAGACATAGCAAAATAACAAAAATTTAACATTTTCCGAGTTTGTCGAAGTTCTTTATTTATGTTTTACCTGAAGTATTGAAGTTATATTGTTCAATTTGTTGTTTTTTTCTTATGTACTTATTAACTTTTTGACTTATTTTACAAACATTACTATATGCGATTATATATGGTACAGGAACACTCGGAAGAAGACCATGGTGAAAGTCTAGAGCGGTGACACCAAGAGTTTACCGCACTGGGTGACACCAACCCCAGTGACGCCACTGGTAAGAGGTAACATAAAAGAAGACAAAGACTGGAGTAAATTCGTGTACATACTAGAGGAAGTTTGGGAGAAACCATTGATGTATTTATCTCTTCTTTTTTTTTTTTAACATATTCAAGGAAAATGCTGATAATGGTGAAGGCAGTAATGCTTCATGCAGAGCAGCATGTTTCAATTCAAAACGGAAACGTAGGGATCCCCCATGGTATCTTTTCCCCAAGACATGCTGTTGTATTGGTAAACTGGTAGGCGAACAGATTGGCTGGGTCTGCACCGCTGGGTGCTGTGTTGGTGCACCATCAGTGCCCATGGGATCATGTTAAAAGTGTGGGAAAACTGATAAATTAACTGGACAGAATTGTGGGACAGGGAGTGACCAGATGATCTGGTCGATATTCAGTACTCCGAGGAAAGACCAGACCAACACTTAATCAGACTGCAAATAGTACCATTAGTATTGGGACTCTTCGCTGGTTGTTGAAGAAGAGGACGGCGAGGTATGTCTGTAGTACTGTGGTGTCAGTTCTGGACTCAATTCAACTCAGTATCGTGTAAAACATACTTCTGAACAACCCGGATCTTATTGACTGGGAGTCACTGTAGCACAGTTTCCAGCACGCTTGCCAGTGGGCACGAGTTCCATTCCGCACCCAGGTGGGTTTGTTAAATTGACCAAAGCTTCCAGGTGAATCCAGACTAAAACGAGTACCGTAAAGTGTCTTGGGAAGAAAAGGCGGCAGGCATGATATTGACCTCATCATGCCTCGACTGCCCATAGGTCTATACAATATGGGAATCATCTCCGGACCAGAAAACACGCTTTCTACTTCTGTCCTGTAACCCTTGCGGAGTATTGGCTCTCAACGAACTTACACCAAGCCTTCTGTTGCTGTCTTCCTGCACTCCCTCCGTGGACTCCCCACGTGATTCATCTACATCTCTGATTCTCTTCTTCGCGCGAGTGTGTGTTTGTGCGTGCGTGCGTGTGTTTTGTTTCTCTTTTGTGTGTGGTCTTTTGTCAGTATGTCATTTGTCATGTGGGTTCCACAGAAAGGCTGATCTAGTTGTACTATTACCAGGCCTTCTTTGTGTATTGTTCTATCTACCGCCAGTGTCTTTTCCTCACCCCTTGATTCGTTGGGATCTGTCTAGTTATCATCCTAAGCTTCACATCAGTGTTCCTTCCACACCATTTTAGCCTTCTATGCTTCGAAGACTTTCGAATATCTTGGGTCATTAATTACCAACAATGGTGACATAATGAAGGAAATTTGAAGACGAATATCTATTGCTCTTCAGAAACTAAAGCAACTGAATAAATTGTGGAGTGGGACAGATAGAACTACAAAAATTAGATTTGTATGAACGCGCATCTTTCCCATTGCAACATATGCACGTGAGACCTTACTAAACAAGCTGAACAGCGCATAATTGCCTTTGAATATAAATGTTATAGACGGGTTCTAAGAATAACTTGGATACAGAAAAGAACAAATGCATCAATATGACAAGAACTGAATACTGAAACAGGTTGGCTACTAAAGACTATAACACAAAGAAAATTTTGGTCACTTGAAACACCATGAAAGTTTGGAGAGAACAATTATGGAGGAGTATATGTCCGGGAAGAGAGGAAGAGGAAGACCAAAGAGAGGATGAGTGCAGAATGCGGTAAATAATATCCAGACGGCTTGTTTGTTACAGAAGTTTTCCGGACGAATCTTATTAGAGCGAAGTTCTGCAGAGGACATGCTACTGAATGAATAAATGAATGAATGAATGAATACTTTGGAGGCACCAGTTATTGAATGTTATTGTTTATTTATTAGTACTTGTTTTAGTAGCTCTCCGTGATTGTTATCCATTCAACAACACTCATTTAACATTAGAGATCAATATTCGAAGTTTGGCACTACTTTCAATTCCATTTGACTTCATGGACTTGCCTAGTTCAGTGGGAGCTGCTCTTGTCTTTTGGATTCTATTGTAATGTCTCTATCTGTTTACCTTTCTTTTTCTCTGTCTACTAGTAATTCATATTGTATGGCGTTGGTGATCATGTCAGTCCACATAGCTCTGTCTTGTATGTTGGTGATCATGTCAGTCCACATAGCTCTGTCTCGTATGCTGCCAATAATTTCCGACACTGATGCTCCTCCATATGGTGATGTCAACACGTCCAGCATCGTCTCTTTTGGTCTTCCCCTGCCTCTCTTCCCCTCCAACTTTCCCGTTGTGCCGACATACTCCAGACATGTTTAAAACAATGTAGACTGTCTGCTTCTGATGGGACGAACCAGTTCTCTTTGTGAACTCCTTTCAAGATGTCTTCGTTGTTCTTTCTTTCCGTCTACGGTGTGCTCGCTATTTTTCTTTAAAAAAAAAATAAATAAATAAAACATTAAAAAAATTCCGCAGCCTCAATATAATTCATCGCTTGTCTGGTAATTATCTTTGATTCGCTTCCATGCATCAAGATTGGCTCAATATAGCTCTTAAGAACTCTTGTCCTCACCTCGTTGGAAACAGATAAATTACGGAGAATATTCTTCATCCTGTGAAATGCTGCTACTTCTTGAGTCATTCTATATTTATCTTCTTTGATGCATCACCCTTCTGCTGTTACTAAAGTACCCAAACAATTAAATAAATTAATTTGTTTCAGATTGGTTCAATTCACATTGATGTTGCTTTTCGGTGTGACCAAGCCAACTGCCCCGACATTATTTAGACAGACATCACATAGTTCATGTGTGCCCTTTAGTCATGGATATTCTCGAAGAGCCAACCCAATACCTTAGCCTTAACTGATTATGTGTTATGGGATGATTAATCGTCGTAAGCGATTTTCCATAGCTGCTATGTGCTTATGTATCGCTGAAACGTCATTACGTTATAATACAACATGTCAGCTACCATATTAACAAATTTTAAACCTTAACTGTGATACGCCCTTACTTCCCTTTTTCCGCCATCCATTTTTGTTTGGTCCAAACCTGCTTTTTGTCAAGAGAAGGTCAACCAGAGAGACGAATGGAGACGGATTGTATCTGCAGCAAAGAACCTCAATGGCTCGGGACGCTGAAGAAGAAGAAGAAGACTAGAACAAGTCTATACGTCTACATAAAACTTGATTTGCGGGTCTACTTACGTTATAAAGCGAATTTCAGAAGGGCGAGAAGTACAGAACTGTAAAATATGGAGGGGAAAACAATATCAAGTAATTGGTTCTTGTATTAACGCGATCTTGAAATAATAATAATTGATGATGATGATGATGATGATGATGATGATGATGATGATGATGATGATGATGATGAAATAATCTTAATTCCCCTTCGAAACCCTAAAATTCCCCCCTGGGGAAGAGGGGGGGGGGGAATTCCCCACCGGTTGAAAGCCACTTCTCTGACCCCTAACGAGCTCTAGACCCCTAACGAAGTGGCCCCCTTTAAAAAAAATGTTAATGACTCTTTAGTCCTGCAACCAATAATATGTGTAGTGTAGATCCATTTCTTCACTGTATACTAATTAATAATATCACTTACTATCTGTGTACTATATTATACTAAGTGCAGTTGTGGTAACCCCACAGTTACGCCACAGATCTGTTACATATTCGGGTTAACGCGTAACGTTTGTTTCGGTTTCAGATTGCTGATTGATAGTGAAATCAAAACTATTCTTCATTATCTTGGCCTGTAGCTGTATTGTTGTAGAAGGCTTACTTTTGATACGTTAATTCACATACTCGCCCCCTTTACAACATTATTTATCATCAAATTGCGAAACGTTGAAAAATAAGCACGTATTTACGGGTATTTGTGTAATGGGGTTACTTTTACAATGTGGGGGAAATCTACAAAATAGAAAATACAGCGAACTTGAATCACGATATTTTTAGTCATGCTTCGCGGAACTCCATCGCCCTGCTCAAGCCGTGGACCCAAGCTTCTGTTGCTAGTCATTTTCTGAAAACAAACCAGTCAGGAGAGAAAGCGTCGCCATGGACATCGACAATGTCCTCCTTGTTACTGATTCTTACAAGGTTTGTTTGACCTACTACTGTTCGTGCAATTGTACTCCACTACTGTATGATAGATTGTGTTTGTCATGATATTTTGAATTTTCGTTAGGCTTTTATCATTTTTTATTATTAATGTAGATATTGTGAGTGAAGCATTCGTACTTTCACTTTCAAAACGACCGTATTTAAAACTAAAAGTTAAAAGTATAAATAAAGTATTCTCATTACTTACTATAATTAATAATTATTAATTTATATACTTTGTTATTAATTAATATTGGTAAGCTAGTAACTTGACACTCTATACACAGGCTACTGTAATTAGTAATTAAATTACTTGAAATTTTGAAAACTGACGAAATTATAATTACTACAGTACTACACTACTCTAGCAGTAGAGAGAGAGCCGACAAGGTGATTATGAAATCCCATCTCTTGTTTAATGTTTAGCGTTTACGGTTTAGCTTTGTGTCCAGAGTATATACTTAACCCTTTTAGGACGGAACAACATTGGGTCAAATTTAACTTTATCTCTGAAGAAGATGGGGTCATTTGTTTTTGTTTTTTTTAGTACAGAAATGACTGAAGTGACAATTTTGAAAATTAACAAAATATATATAAATATTATATATTATATATTAGAACCCTATCCTATACTATATTATATATAACATAGATTTGATAGGTATATAAAACTTAAAAGTATTCTTAAATAGGGTATACTAAAGTTTATTTCTGTGTATGATTGAAGTTGTTTTGTTCATGTTTATGCAAATTTGGTGACCTCATTTGCATTTTGTGAAAAATAAAATATTTCATTAGTTAGTTAGTTAGTTAGTCTTTCCTCTTGAGCCTAAGGCGGCGCATAGGGCAGAAGTCCTGTCTCTCCATGCTTGGCGGTTCGCTGCTACCTGTTGTAGATCTTGGATATCTACTTGGCCATTGAATGAGCCTTCTCTGATGATGGTTCTACGCAGGGTCTCTCTTGGTCTTCCCCGTTTTCTTTTCCCTACTGGTGACCATATGAGGGCTTGGTAGGGGAGTCTTGACTTGTCCATTCTGAGTACATGGCCGATGTAGTTCCAACGGCGTCTTCTTATGAAATTGGATACTGTATCTTGCTTAGTCTCTTGTCTTATTTGCGAATTGGTTCTGAAGTCTGTCCAGTGGATGTTTAGAAGTCTTCTAAGACATTTGTTCTCAAAATTGTCTAATTTTTTATCTAAAGCTACCGTTGATTTCCAACTTTTACATCCATACGTTAACACTGGAATCACACAAGAGTTGAAGATTTTAAGTTTTGTGTGTTTGCTGAGTGTCTTTGACTTCCAGATGTTTGACAGTTTATTGAAGGCACTAGATGCCAGTGCGATTCTAGATGATATTTCTGGTGTTGAGTCCCCTGTAGATGTCATTTTGCTTCCTAGGTATGTGAAGGTATTTCATACCAGTATATAATAATTTTTGGTACTACATCTACATTTTTTTTTTTTAAATGGTACTAACCAAGATTTCCTCATTGAAAACCTACACAACTTTAGAATAATTTTAAACACTTATGGTTAGAAAAACAACAGCCATGAAGTCCCTTTTGACATTTGTTGCACATTGACTGGGCTCGCTTCCGCCCTCCAGGAGTTTTTCGGTAATTGCACACACATCAGTCTTTCTCTTTTCCATCTTTTCCATCTGGAATGGAACTTACCCCTTTAACTTCAGGGACTTTATCGCTTACCTGTGGGGTATGATATTCCTCGTGAATTGCTTCTGTTGCTAGTGTGGTGAATTTTTATCTAGCCATCACATTTACAGTAGAATGAGCTTTGTACAAAATGTACGCATTCAGCATCATTCTTGAGAGAATATTGAAAGCTAATTTCTTCCAATACTTCACAGTCCTCCTCTCATCCAGATAACAGTACAACATCATGTCATTCTGATCTATCCCACCCATGTGTTTGATGTTGTTGTAATCCAGAACACTTCTTGGCTTCCTAACAGTTTGAGGAGCATCTCCACCTTCATGTTGACCACGTTTCTGCAGTGGCACTTCTCCAGTCTCTGCCTTGTTCAAAGTGAACAGTTGTAGAACAGCATTTTTTTAGACTTCTTTTCCCTAAAGGCAGTGGCAAGAGTTTCTCCTTGTCTGAAGTTAATTATGTCTCCAGGGTTCATCTTCACGTTCAGTCCTTTTATTCCTTTCCTATTGCATCACAGCGTCCCAGTGAGGGTGTCTGGTTGTCTCTCAGCTCTTTGATAAAAGGCATGCTTGAAAAAAAAATTATCAACAAACAGATGGAATCTTTTATTCAGATAGTTGCCCATTCTAAGCAGTCTCATCGCAACTCTATGGGCTAATCCACTATCAGCTGCTTGTTGATCATCGGTGATATTATCACTCTTGCCTCTATAGACAAAGAAACCGAGAACGTATGTTGAAAGAGAATCACATAATATAAAACGCTTTATTCTCCATTTATGATGATGCTTATTTTGGAGATACTGGATTAGCTGTGTTCTGTTTTTAGTATCAATCAAAGTCTCATCTATGCAGATCTCTCTATGAGGGGTGTAATAATGTCGGAACATGGTATTCGCATGTTCAGCGAGAGGTCAGAACCTTCCACAAGGATCACAATTGGGCTCCCCAGGATTGGCTAAACTAATATTATTCACCATGTGTAAGAATTTTAGAATAAGCTCAAACCTGTCCCTACTCATTAGCTCTACGAACCAAGGTGTTCTTTGTGATGGGTCACTTGACCAGTACGACTTTATCGTAGGCTTTTGAACCAAACCCATGTTGAGAATTATGGCTATGAAGGCCCTCATTTCACTCACAGTAACCTCAACCCAACTGTGAGCCACAGACTTTCTCTTGAGGACTGCACAATTTAGAAACTGCCTGGCATATCTGTTTTTTTCTTTCACAAACAATTTAATCAGATTGAGTGTAAGAAACGACTCCAAATACATAATAGGTGGGCTATCATCTGGTGGCACGTGTTTTGGTCCGGACATCTCCATGAATGAATATGGATCAACATGATCCTCTTCAGACCCAATACACTTAAACAATGGGGACACGAGATTGGAATCTTCATCGGCACTTTCAGTATAACTGCAGTCATTATCTGACATCCTGCTACTATCACATCGTCGAGTTCAAAGCTGGCCATTTTAAAAATAAAAAATCAACTGAAAACTGGGTTACTGCGCTAAAAAAATCACAAAATAATATCCAGTTGTTTGAATTTCATTCAGCATGTGACCATTTGCAAACTCGAATGGCTGGGGATTACAAGGGAGCATTTGATTGGTCTGTACTATTAAAAGCAAACCAATCAAAGCAGTTCTTACAATAGGGCCTATATATCGGCCGGGTGGGTTTTTTGCTAGTGGCGCATCGTGACGTCATGGCCGATATATTGGCCCTTCCATCCTAAGAGGGTTAAAAAGTCAAACTGACATCAGAATTGTCGAGAAAACGTGATTATGTAATCTACACAGTATGAAATAATAAAAGTATAATGCTACATAAACATCCCATCTATCCATCTATGAAATAACAATGAATATTATATATCCAGAACTCCTCCGATTAACAGTCCCAAATTATTTATTGTCAAAAGTATCCCTTACAGGGCCTCATTTGGTGATTATGCTCGTTTTGGGGGAATAAGCTGAATCAGGGGCGATATGTACAGTCTTGTACGTACATATTTCTAAATATAACCGTTAGGTATACACTCTGACGACAGTGAGAGCCCTCTGGGCCCAGGAAACATTTATTGAATCTATCGATCAGTCTAGCAGTCCACCACACACTCAATAACTGTTCATAATAAAATAACGGTCTCAAATTATTTATTGGGGACGCAGGGGTGTTTCCAAGGCACCAGGGCCGGGATCTATACTGGCCAAGACCTTCTGACACGTCCACGCCATGCGTCCTGGGCAACAGGTCCCTTCGGGGACCTAGCTAACATTAGTGGGATTGATGATTCCTCCGAAGCCGGAGAGTATCTGCCTGCATGGCGAGGAACCACCAGTCTGCACACCAATAAGCCAGACATGGGACAACGGATACTCACGCAAACCTCAGGTCCTGTATGACATCACATTGATGTTGGACAACAGGATGTATTCATCCAACATACAGGACTTCACGCTGGAGTTCACAGCCAGCGAACACAAGCAAGCAAGCAAATTATTTATTGTACGCACGTATTTCCACATATAACTGTCAAATATTATTGGTACGTATTTCGGTTTTCTCAGTTCTATATTTTAGTTCGTAGTGTTTTAGTTCATATTTTCTATTATATCAACTAATGAGGCCCTGTCCCTGTAAGGGATAGTTTTGACAATAAATAATTTGGGACTGTTATTCAGAGGAGTGCCATATATCCTAATTATATCCAGAAGAGTTGAACAGGTTGCTATTTATATTTAGTATAAATGCAGTTACATTACATTAAGTTACATGTCATTCAGTGTGGCCAATATTACGCCGACTACTTTTACTTCCCAAAACATTTCCTGGTATGCATTTTAGGCTGGGTCCACATGGAAACCAATTTGTAAAATCTGCCAGAATAGGAGTTAATGGACAATGCTAATTCAGAATTGCATCACAAATATGATGTGACTGTCATACTATTCTATATATCAAACAACGTTTATAAATACTATTCAGTGTGACAATAAGTATTTGTGTTGACTTGCACACAAAATGTTTACTACGGGGTAAAACATTCAGGTCAGTCTGTCTCAGTATAAAGACTGATGTCATGTTTCTAGACATGTCAGTACTTTACTCCTGGTTTGTGTCAAACTCACAAACTAATTCTTGGGAAGATAGTGTGGTTTGTGACCCCCACTTTTGACAACATTTTCTGGCTGTCAGGATAGTTGTGAGTGCCCTGCTCTGCCGAGGTGTTGATTGTCCATTTATTCCAGAGGATATTTGGTCCCCTGAGCTGTTTGCTGTACTCGGGTTCATTGCCCATCCTCTATGACTTTCAGGGACAGTTGGGAGATTGTCTTCATTGACACAATTATGGGATTCCTCATACTTTCCTGTACTTTAGAGAGCATAGTAAAACACGGACTGAAATCTAGAAAACTTCTCTTATAAAGAAATGTCTTTGTATTTAGTTAATAATAATGAGCCATCAGCATCTATGTGTTTCTCATTGAGTCTGCATGAAAGAGCCATACTTGTTAGTTATACAGGTTATAAGATCAAGTTTGTGTCTGTTTTTCTATTCATTGCTTGAAGAATTTAAGAACTTGGATCATATTAGCATGACTATGACAACCACCCCTGTTCACACAATCAAGCATACAGGATGTGTGGTGCAAGCTACATAGCCTTTATTTATTGATCAATGGGCAGTCTAGGGGTGATGAGGTCAGTATCATGCCAGCCGCCTTTACTTCCCTGAACATTTCCTAGCACCCATTTTAGGCTGGGCCGACTTGGGGAGCCAGGTCAATGTTTTAAAAATCACTGTATTTTAACATATGTCGATCCTGCAGACAGCCCAGACAATACCCACACATTAATTGCTTTCAGTCCAGACAATATTCAGACATTAATTTCTTGCCATGCAGACAATATTCAAGCATTAATTGCTGACCATGCAGACAATATTCAAGCATTAATTGCTGACCAATCGCAGGTTTAGGAAAAAATCTGACCGGGGCTGTCTGTCCCCCCTGGTGAGCCAGAGCCCCATTGGCCCATGACCTCGCGATTTTGGTTTCCCGGTCTACACCACGAGGAGGTGAGGTTGACTTGTGTAATCTGCGGGTCATCGACAGGCTACTAATTTTCACTTTTCGCCCCTCCTTGGAGAAGCTAACTGATCCTAACCCTGCTGGCTGCATGGCCAGGCACAGTTCACACCTTCCATTACTCGTCTTTAAAGCAAAACTTGATTTCTTGGTAGTAGGAAGTGAAACTGAAACTGTTGCTTGTGAATGTATAAATTTTTAGCAAACTATCTTATTGCTCAGCGTAACCTACTGCAACCAGAAATAATACAGAAAGGAAGGCGCTAAATGTTTGTCCTCTTTAATTTACAGTTGAATTTATTTTTAATATTTTCTTTAAAAAAAATTATCAGTTCTATTTTTTTTTTACATTTGTTTACCTTCTTTTTCTGCAAGAGTCAGTAAAATAAATTGTAGTGAAAGAAATAATATACTACTGTAATATTGTCATGATATAAAGGATCTATTTATAGCATCTGAGGGTTAGATTCTCAGATAAACTTACAGTGTAGAAGAATAGGAATAAACCTTTAAAGACCTTAAACATAACAGAAATATAATACAAAATTCCGGCTGATCTCCGTTATCAAGCTGTTTGTTTCATGCTCTATAGGTCGTGGGTGCAGTTTTAGAGACAGTTTCCTTTTGTAACCTTTATTATTCTTACTGATTATAGAATGGATTATGAAATCAATAAATATACCAGAAATGGAATTCAGCAGAATCTGACAGAGCAGCTTGAGGATCTGAACTTTGCCAGTAACATTGTCCTCCTGCTGCACATATGAAATCAGATGCAGGATAAACTAAACACACTTGATGGAAGGCCACAACAAAAGGCCTAAACATTCATAGAAGAAAGACACAAATAATGAGAATGAACCAAGCAAATGATAACCCGATCTTTGTTTGTTACATCTCACTTCAAGAGGTGTAATCATACACATATTTTCATAGCAGTGTAGACAAAAGGGGAAAAATAGATGTTTAAAAAAGAACACAAAATGCAAGAGGATATTTCCTAGCACTGTATAGAAGTCTAAGGAAAATACAATCAGAAGTCTCCTGTTGTGCTTGCTCCACGGTGGAGCAGGACTATAACTGCGAAAACACTACAACTGTGTATGCAGCATGTAGGAAGATTTGCGATGCCATCAAACATTGCCTTGTCTGTTGGCTTAGGTGAAGCCTACAACAGTATGAAATAATCTTATCTTATTGGAGAGATAAGTGAAATTTTGTTTGGGAACATGGAGTCACATTCTAAGCACATGTATTCAGATTTGCCTCAAGGCTTTTCATTATCAACAATTCTATTCTGTTCAGTGTACACAAAGCAAGAGTGGCCCAATTGCAGTGCACAGGGTCTGACCACATTCTAATGTTTACTGTTATTCTTCTAGTATCAAGTTAATTTTATAGAGATATGCATTGACAACATAGGCAATTGCTCACATAGGACTCATAGAGGATAGATACAGAGAAAATAATGTGCTTCATATTACTGGCTATTACACAGAAGTTGAGTCAAAAGATCTGAGACTATTGGACATTTGGCATCACTTGTGGCAAAATTGCTGGCAGTAATTGCATAGGCATGTGCACAATCTTGCAACTATGGCAACAATCAGAATCCTATGCTTCATCTACTGATAGAGACAGAGCACAAATGGGATTTTTGCACATGCTGTGTTGGCTATTTGAGATAATCGATAAGTTAATCAATCAGACCCGTTGACAAATGGCTCTACTCTGGAATTGATTTATTGATTTCTGCAAAGTGTTGACCCTGATGCATCTATTGATCTATGAAATTGGCATCTAAAAATATATCAGGATTGTCAATGTGTGCATTTTGCTTGGTAACAATCTTACTTAATTCTTTAAGTGTTGGAAAAATGCAGGGTTGAAAAAGAATATAAATCAAATCCATTCTGGTTACATGTGAACGCACTATATAATGGCAGTTTTCTAGCCATTATGTTGATCATTAGTTCTGTGTTCCATTATATGTCTCAGGGCATTGTCTCAGAACACAGATTCTGTTTTAAATCGTTTTTAAAGCTTGGGTCATAGTTGTGAGGAAATGGTTAAACTTGCCAGATTTTTACTGCTGATTGGAAACAGCCAGTTAATGGTCACATTAATTAAATAATTCAGATTCATGAAAGACTTCTGTTTGGTCTATACAGTATTTATGGTGTCATGATGGTTAGGGCACTTGCTTACCATGGAAGTGGTTTGGGTTCAATCCTCAGTGGTGTCAGGAGATAATTATCATGGCCTATTCCTACACTATTTGAGAATGGAATCTATGGAGATGTCAACTAGCTCAAGTTGACTCATTTCTTTAAACATTCAAGTTATCATCTGAAGGTGTGCGAAGAAGAAGAAAAAGTATTGTTACTTTAGATTAAGCGGTCGTGTGTACATTTTCTTCTTCAATTTCTCGTTCTTTTCCTTCCTCTATTTCTCCTTCTCCTTCATCAACCCTATTTTACTTTTCAGTGTTGATTAAAAATCGATATGTAAGAACTTTTGTGTGTGCTTCATACATTGTGGCTTTTGTAGCCTAGAGTTCCATAAATATATCATTTGAGGTGTGACCTCTTACTCTGATTCTGTCGTATCTTAGTGTTCAAGCTGTTTGTGAGACCTATCTTGTGATAATCTTGTTACATATTCAAACTATGAGGGTGAGTCAATAAGTAAGTCACACAGTTCTGTGGGATGGCAGGCAAATTTAGTTGGTGTTTTCTACAGGCGTCATTAGGTGACAGCAACATCAAATTTTATATTCCCATTCGTCAGGTGGCGCTAGGTGTCACATGCGCATGCGCGGCGCATAAACAAAATGGCAACTGTACTTACGGAGTGTACAACCAAAGCGCAACACGCTGTTGTGTGTTTTTAGTGGGCAAGGAGACTGCCTGCAAAGGCCATTCATAAGGAAATGCTTCCTTTTTATGCTGGCAAATGTTTGTCCCATAAAGCAGCTGGGCAGACAAATTTTCTCAAGGACACTCTAAAATTGTTGATGAAATCCGATCTGGTCGTCCTGTTGAGACTGCAACAGAAGCATCAGTGCAGCGGGTGGAGAAGATGATTAGCGGTGACAGGCGAGTAACGATAAGGTGCCAGTGTGAATTCTGAATCGTACTGTTAAGTTCTATCAATGCTTCATGAAGCAATTCGAAGAAAACATTCAGGACTGCTGACTAGAGGAGTGTTACTTCTTCATGAAAATGCCAGACCACATACGGTTCCATTAACTCAGGAGAAAATTAACCAACTAAGGTGGGAAGTTCTGGAACATCCACTTTACAGCCCCGACTTAGCCCCTAGCGATTTCCACCTGTTTGGTCCACTGAAAACCTATCGTGGCGGGAGACATTCCGTGAATGATGCCGAAGTTGAATGTGAAGTGAAAACATGGTTTAGAAAACAGAGCACGCAGTTCTACGCAGCTAGTTTGGGAGGACTGATAAAACGATGGGATAAGTGCATCAAAATTGGTGGAAATTATGTTGAGAAATAAAGGGACTAATGTATGTATAAAAATAAACTGGTTTCAAGCTATCATATTTAGTTATTTTTCTACAGCCATTTGTGACTTACTTATTGACTTCCCCTCGTATCTTATTTCCTGTTTTTCATATTAACTGTGCTGTCCCTACTTGTTTCCTAGCGCCATCATTTCTGATTTGGTCTCTAATCTGTGTACTCATTACTTTTAGAATTCGCTGTAAACATTTAATTTCATTTGTTTCAAATTTTCTTTTCTTGTTTGTTATTGGTGTCCAAGCCTGACATTGATATCATAATGTTGACAGGAAGACTGTTAAACAATGCTCTTATTCAGTCAGTTGTCACATGTTTTATCTGCAATGTTTGTGACTTCTATCCAATAATTTGCTTGCTTGCATTCACTGGCTGTGAACTCTGCATGAAGTCCTGTATGGCGGATGAAAAATCCTCAGTGTGATGTCATACGGGACCTGAGGTTTGCATGAGTATCCGTTGTCCCATGTCTGGCTTATTGGTGTGCAGACTGATGGTTCCTCACCATGCAGGCAGACACTCTCTGACTTCGGTAGAATCAGTGATCCAACTACGTTAGCCAGGACCCCGAAGGGACCTGTTGCCCAGGACACACAACTAGGACGTGTTAGAAGGTCTTGGCCAGTATAGAACCTGGCCCTGGTGCCTTGGAAACACCTCTGCGTCCCATCCAATAATTTGATTTGCTTTCTTGCATCTGTGATCAGCTTCTGCTACCACTCTTCTGTTCTATAATATTATGCTCCCCAAATATCTCAATGTTTGTCCACGTAGTAAGTAATATTCAAAATTTTAAGGTAATGAAAAGCAAATAGGGGATGGACTCCCTGTGGTCAGATTAGTGTCCTAAACCTGCAACTGGCCTAGCAAGCCGGCAGGGGATCTTCATACTGCTCGTAGAAAAACTAAGAAGTATAAACGGACTGTCACAACAACAGAAATGAGGTTCCTGAGAAGAATACTCAACGTATCAAGAAGAAATAAGATCAGAAATGAAGAAATCAGGACTAAAGTGGAGGTTAAAGCAGCACTAGAGTTTATTAGAAAGCAGCAAGTCAAGTGGTTTGGTCATGCAAGTAGGTTACCAATCAACAGCATACCACAACAAGCAATGATGCACAGACCAGATGGAAACAGGAAGAGGCCGACCACGTAAACGTTGGACGGAGGGAATAGCAGAGTCCATGGGAATATCGATACATGAAGCCCATAAGTGGGCACTCTCCCTGCTGTTTATACTTCACCTCGACACCGCGAAGGTAACATGATGAACATGATGAGATTAAATGAAAAGCCTATATTTTTGATGGTATTGTAAATGTAATGTACAGTTTATGTGTAAACCAGACTCTGATTTGTTTTCTTGTTGTATTATATTCTAGGTAACCCACCATTTACAATATCCACCCAACACATCAACTGTGTGCTCATACTTTGAAAGTCGTGGGGGGAAGTATGCTGAAACAGTATTCTTTGGGCTGCAATACATCCTCAAACGTTGGCTTGTAGGCCCTGTTGTTACTAAAGAGAAGATTCAAGAGGCCAAGGAAATTTTCAGGGCACACTTTGGTCAAGATCTCTTCAATGAAAAAGGATGGAACTACATTTTGGAGGTTAGATGCTAATATTTATGCAGATAAATGTTTCATTCATGTAGTCTTTCTACACTTTTTTTTTTTTAATTCGCATATCCTTTACAGGACATCACTGTCAACATCAGCATCTTTCAGCGGATTGTTGATTTCTTGGCAAGATTACACTCAGTAGTTTGCCATTGCTTTCTGAGCAGCCGGCTCAGTTATCCCACAAGTCACCAACACGGGGAGAACCACTTCCAATTCTCGCGCGCTGCATTATCCTGCGTGGATAAACGGGATTACGGAGAAAGTCGTGTAACCCCTCAGCCAGAGAGAGACCGGCACTTCTACCCTTTGGTGTATAAATAACAGAAAATAATTCCTCATCTTCATTTGATACATCAGGCTAATTAGATTCCTTTATGGAACCAAGAGCTATTGTGGTGGAAGCTTCTATTCTGCCACAGATACACCCTGTTGTGGATGTAATTTCTCATCAGTCACTTCTGTATGGCCCAATTTTAATTTAGCACTTCCCTTACATCAGATCTGTCTTATTTTAATATATCAGTTCTTAGTCTCTTACGTTAAAACTTCTGGTTTATTTCAGTATTTTTTTTTTATGATTCCTCTTAAATCAGAATGTCATATTCCAGTATTTAAGCATTTTATCTTTATTTTATTGAATTGTCTTTACAATTTCTACACTTTATACATACAGCCTCAAATAAATGTCTGGTAGTCTTCTCTCACCTTTGTTTTCTTCACTCAGTTATATGTTCTTCCGTCCCTCATCTTTTGCAAATCAGAATTAACAAAAATATATGTACAAAAGAAGAGGGAAAATGAGAAGAAGAGAGCCTAGAAAAGAGAACTATTGGAGATCAACTAACAGAGGAAATGTTATGCAGGTGATTTGATGTAGATGAACACAATACTGAGTTATTTATCTGCTAATCTGTTATGTATAAGCACCCATGAAATGACATTCAAAAGTGGCCATATTGATCTTCTTTAAGTTAAACAAAAGTTAGTTGCATCTTCCTTATATCACAGTCAACCCCAGCATTCTTTGCCTGTTTGTATTTTTCTAGACAATTTTACTTTCAGCAGTTTGCCATTGCTTTATGAATACTGACATGTATGCTATTGTGAAAATAAATGCAAAGATACCTGCTCCCAAACTGAATAACTTCGAACTGGTAAATCGGATTTGTAGAACTGCTTTCTTCTTAGAGGAAATGTCAAATACACATTATCATACTTCTGTCAGGTCAACAGGTCTCCAAGAACTGCAAGAACAGGAAGACATCAACATTATATATTCTCTCTTGTGCTGTATCAATCTGCTACTGTGTTATGCTTACAAACAGAGAAGCTCTGGTTATAAAGCTTGAGAAAGACCAAAAACCTGATGTATATACTTTATATCAAGGGTATACTTTTTTCTGCTCTTTCCAGGATGTTCTACTGTTTGTTATCTCATGCAGTTTCATCCATATCCTCAACATGTTATTAATTTCCGTCTCTATGTTTCTTCTCTGTGTATTGTTAGGTCTACTACATGTCGCTTGCTCTGTTGGTTCCTGACAAAGGTCTTTCTCGTTATACTGTTGTCATGTTTATTTTAGTGTGTATTCTATCCAATGGCAGCATCTCTTTTCCACCTCTTAATTCACTGGTATTTGTTTACTTCTCTCCATAAGCTCCACATATTGATTCTGTCGTAGCATTTTAGTCCTTCTATTCTGTGCATGCACCAATTAATCAATGTTTATAATTGTTTCAGTCATTCTCCATGTTTCTGATTCATACAGTAGTATTGGTTTAATGTTAGAGTTAAATATTCTAAGCTTGGTGCTAAATTTACTTTTTTTTAAATTTCCATTAATTTCCTAATGTTATGATAACTCTTGCCTTTTGTATTCTGATTTTAATATCTTTATTCCTTCATCTTTGTCCAGTTTTCTGCCTGTAGAGGTGTATGATTCTGCCTCTTGAAGTGAGGTTTCATTAATCAACAACTACTTTGTGCTTACAACCTGGGAGGTTGTGGCTAGAGAGCTAGACGAAGACCAAGAATCATGTGTAAAGACTATCTAGGGTACACTATACCACATAACCCAGGCAACTTTCTCTACTCTTGATGGCATATATTGGCCTATAAATCATCCTCATGGATGATTATAGACTGCTGCAGATTGCAAGAAGAAACTTGACTTGAATACCTTTTGTCCAACCACCCCGGTAAATTGGACCTGTGAAAATGGTGTGCAACTTGTGTGACTGGCCTGGTAACAAAACTATAGAAATTCTGAATCATGAATTGACATATGAATGGAAGAAGTATGCCCAATACACTCCCGACATTCAAGTTCCCGACATTCAAGTTCCTGACATTGAAGTGTCACATTCCCCGCCCTGAATATTGTTAAATAAAAGTGGCTGAAATTTATCATCTGGGACTCAAACGCACAAAAGTAAAGGAAATAAAAGACATAAGAAAAAGAATTAACAGTAAAACAATTAGAAGTAAGGTCTACTGGGATCTTCTTACAACTGCAGACCTTAAAATAATAAAAGGAACACTGAACTTGATGTTTATGGTGTGCACATTTTCTAGAAACAAAAAATATGTTGTTGTTTTTTTTAAGTTGCATATCCCTTACAGTACGTTGCAGTCAACACCAGCATTTTTCAGCTGCTGTTAATGTTCTTGGCAAGATTACGATGAGTAGTTTGCCATTGCTTTCTGAGCAACCGGCTCACATACCCTGTAAGTAACCAATGTGATGCGATCCGCTGCCGAATCTCGCGCAGCTGTGTTCTTCATATGGATATACGGGATTATGGAGAAAGTTGTTAAGCCCTTCGCCAGGGAGACCGGCCTCCTGGTTGTATATAAAAATATGTATGTCTTTTATTTCAGATTTAAACAGTATTCTCCATGACACACCAGTAAGTACATGTACATAAGAACAAATGAAAAATGACACACCCGTTGTACATTCACAAAAGAACAAATGAAGGTTACATAAAACAGCAAATCTCTTGTAACTACACCAGCTTTCTTTCAAAGTGCAGCCATTTCCTCTGCTTCACTTTTTTTTTTTTTCATTTTCCAATTGAATCCTTTGCTTCTTGCAAATTTCAGCTTCATGATTCTGAATTTCCATTTGATTGTTAGACAGATAATTGTTTCTGATGGCACCATAAATTAATCCAATGAAGGGTGCCATCCACCTGGCGAAGCAAATACATCATCATCGGATATTATGTCATGTTTTATGTTACTATTAGTTGCATGGATGGGTGCAGATAAATAAAACAGATGTGACAAGAATATGTTTTTTTTTAATATTGGTTATTTCTGTTATAATATAGTTTCAGATGAGCACATAATTTTGTTTTTAAAACTGCAGTCCATGTCTTGCTGTTACATTGTTGCTGTAACAATGTATGTTCCTGAATCCATGTATGTCTGACTGTCTGTCTATCCCTATTTGGACAATAGTTTGCGATGGTTGAAAGTGTTTGATCTAGGACTAAAAGCTTCACACGGACTGAATTCTATTTGTGTAGTATACTATTGATATAATTTATCCATATGATTCTTGATCTTCTATTAGATCTTTAGCCTTAGCTTCTTTAATTGTAGACACAAGGTGATAGCTGATTGGGCTCCTGTCTCACATAATATTTTAACAGCTTTTTGGCGTAGTTGAGCGCATGGTTGAATGGGTAAGAACGTTGGCTGATGCCGAGTTAAACAGTTCAACCCCTACACTGGACAGCTGGACTTAAATGTTGACCTGGAGTCCTTGACTTGGGGACGTAAATTACAAGTACCTCTGAAGTTGTAGTGGGTTCGCCTGATGGCGTGGGACGCTGTTAGTAGGGAAAGCTAATTCACACGCAAAATTCAGTCCATCACTACTATAAATAGTGTGTATGGACTACACTTGAGTTCAGAGCGAGCGAGCGCAAAAAAAAAAAGAAGAAGACAGTGTCTATGCTTGACACTGGTAGCAGAGTGTCGGTAGAATAAATATTCTATTGTATACATATATATACATATTATTTCTTGTTTGTAGTTGTTAAAAGTACAGAAATACTAACGTCAGTTGTTCTAAACATTTTGACAGCATCACGGTGGCTACCTACCATTAAGGATAAAGGCGGTTCCTGAAGGCACACTTGTTCCTACCAAGAATGTGTTGTTCACAGTCGAAAACACTGACCCGGAATGTTTCTGGCTGACAAATTACTTTGAGGTATACATTAACAAATGAGCAGTCATTATTTTTTAATACTGTTTTCTGACTTTAGATCCAGTACTCATTATATCAGACTTTAACTTTAGCTGCAGCTCATTTGTGTTATAGACTTCACTTATTGATGCAGCTCTCATTGTGTCATGCTGTGACTTTAGATGCAGCTCTCATCATGTCAAGCCTTGACTTTCAGCTGTCATTATTTTAAGCTATGACTTTCATGTATGATGTCTTGTGAACTCATTCAGTGCCAAGTAATTGTTACTTTAACTCTAATGTTTCTTTTTGCAGATTCTATAAAGTTGGTTCACTTTAGTCTTCCCCTTTTCAAGATCTTTATAGATACTGTACACAGAACATGAACTGAATTTTACACAGAACATGAACTGAACTTTGAAGTTTTTCAAAAAAGCAGTTAAATGAACAAATTGTTAATGAAATTGGAAAAAACAGACAAATATTGACAAATTTGTTTAAAAGTGATGTTGTTTTGCCTCGACCATATGATACACAGAGGTCTATTTCTGAAGAGAAAAAAACACTAGAAAGCAAGTTCTGTAGGGATGGAAAAAGAGGTATCCAAAAAACAATAATACACAGTCATGTAAAGTCATTGTGGTTCAGAATTATGCTAAGCTGAAGATAATTGCTAAGAACATGGGACTGTAAAGTGACACAATCAGATGACTTCAACACCAGTGTTCTAACGAACCAAATGATATTTATAATGATGCATTATATTACATTGGGGAACTGCAGTGGCTGACATGCCTGCTTACTACCCCATGGCCATGCGTTAGATCTGTTTTGAGGCAGATGTTTAAAACTGATCTGCATCCCAGGTCAACCTAAAATCGTCACCAGGAAGTTCCTGGACAGTTATGGTGGCCGGTGTGATATTGACTATACCATGCATCGAGTTGCCGATTGGTCGGTCAACACATGGGGCTACCACCATACACACAATATACCTCATGCATGTCAAGTGGTCATGTACTTGTACTTGTATTATGTTGTGATCTGCTTGTATTATGTGATCTGCTTGTATCATATTGTGATCTACTTGTATCATATTGTGATCTACTTGTATTATATTGTGATCTGCTTGTATCATATTGTGATCTACTTGTATTATATTGTGATCTACTTGTATCATATTGTGATCTACTTGTATTATATTGTGATCTACTTGTATCATATTGTGATCTACTTGTATTATATTGTGATCTACTTGTATTATATTGTGATCTACTTGTATCATATTGTGATCTACTTGTATCATATTGTGATCTACTTGTATCATATTGTGATCTGCTTGTATTATATTGTGATCTACTTGTATCATATTGTGATCTACTTGTATCATATTGTGATCTGCTTGTATTATATTGTGATCTGCTTGTATTATATTGTGATCTGCTTGTATCATATTGCGATCTGCTTGTATTATATTGTGATCTGCTTGTATTATATTGTGATCTGCTTGTATTATATTGTGATCTGCTTGTATTATATTGTGATCTGCTTGTATTGTATTGTGATCTGCTTGTATTATATTGTGATCTGCTTGTGTTATATTGTGATCTACTTGTATTGTATTGTGATCTGCTTGTATCATATTGTGATCTACTTGTATCATATTGTGATCTACTTGTATCATATTGTGATCTGCTTGTATTATATTGTGATCTACTTGTATCATATTGTGATCTACTTGTATTATATTGTGATCTACTTGTATTATATTGTGATCTGCTTGTATTATATTGTGATCTGCTTGCATTATATTGTGATCTGCTTGTATTATATTGTGATCTGCTTGTATCATATTGTGATCTACTTGTATTATATTGTGATCTGCTTGTATTATATTGTGATCTGCTTGTATCATATTGTGATCTACTTGTATTATATTGTGATCTACTTGTATTATATTGTGATCTACTTGTATTATATTGTGATCTACTTGTATCATATTGTGATCTACTTGTATTATATTGTGATCTACTTGTATTATATTGTGATCTACTTGTATTATATTGTGATCTGCATCACTAATGCTCTCACTGTGTGACATTGATTAGGTCAGTGGGTGTATATGAAGAGTGGTTGGCAGGAAGAAATTATCTCAGACAAATAGAATATATAGAAAATATTTAAATTTCAAAATAGTAGTGAAGATATGCAACAGATGCATTTCTATTTGATATAACACTAGTATTTATTATTAATTATGTGTTTCCAATTGATCATGACTTAGTGGAGTATTGATGCATGACAAGGCAGACGTGGTTGCAGCGTGGTGGGAGCACGTGTACACCTCGGAGGAGCAGATGGATCACCATAGTCTGGTAAGAATGAGACAGCAAGGTGTGACGAGGGGATCTGGCCGACGCTCGACGCCCAGAGGAAAGGCGAGACGGACATATAATCAGATTGCTATTGGAACTATTAGTGTTGGAACTCTTCGCTGGCTGCTGGGGATGGGGACGGAGCGCTTATGGGAATGTCCTGAATGCTGTGATGTTGGTTCCTAAATCAATCAATCAATCATGACTTAGTTGTGAATATGACCCTTTTTTTACCACTGATGTGGGCAGTATGCTGACCTTCTTCTGCTGCTGCCCTTTTTCACCAAGCTCTGCTACAGCTCCCAATATGTACTCCTCAAATTCATCTGCCACAAATTTTCTATTCCATGTGTTTAGATCTCCCTGTGTTTCCTTTGCCCTGTGGGTTCCAGAAATATATTTCCTTGTTATATTATTATTAGGTTTTCTTAATTATCCATTTTATTTTATAATTGTCCTATCCAGCTCCAGCATCTTTTCCTCACCAATTGATTGGCTGGAATCTGCCTAGTTTTTTCCCTAAGCTCCGCGTTAGAGATTCTGTCATATTTCCATTTTCTTTCTCCGCCGATCGTCTTAACTCCCCAAAAATGTTTTGGTGCCAGTTTTATAAGGCTAGTGTCATGTAAGGAAAACAAGTCTGTGTAGAGTGAGATTTGAACCCAGAAGCACTGGGCTGACAGGTGAGTGCACTAGATACATCACTACTGCAGCTGCAATTTAACTGTAATTTAAGTTAGAATTATTGCTGATTTTTTAAAAATCCTTCACTAAACTAGTCTTAAGTGAGATGCATGAGCTTTATCTAACCCAAAGTTGCACACTTCTGATACAAAAAGCTAGAATAAGATTATAACAACAAATATGACTAGTGTAAAAGCTGTTACTTTTACTTTCAGACACTGCTTGTCCAGGTCTGGTACCCGATGACAGTTGCAACTAATTCTCGCTGTCAGAAAATAATTATTGCCAAATATTTAAATGAAACAGCGGATAGTCTGGAAGGACTTCCATTCAAGCTTCATGACTTTGGTTTTCGAGGTTGTACAAGCGTTGAGGTACAACTTAATGTCATTGTAACTATAGTCTGTTTTATTCATGTTCTATTTCTTATTTCTACTGTGGAGGTGTCAATGGTGAAATGCCAAGCCATCTGCCTCATGCTGTGAAGGTCTTGGGTTCAGTTTTGGACTCTTCAGTTCATGTTTGCAGTTATCTTAGGGACCCCTTGGGTTCATCACTTGAGCAGCAGAGTTTGTGCTCTGTGCAACACTTCCAGAAGGCTGCTCTGCAGAAAGATGACTGAGCCATATGGGGGAACCTGGTGCAATGAAATCAGTCTTCTTGCCTTCAAACCCTATATTTCTGTTGTGTGCTGACTTGGCTACTTGCATTAATAATTGGCTTTATAATTAAATTGTAGATGTCATAATGTAGACTTGTAAATTGATTGAATCTAGTAGAAAGCTGGACTTTGCCACATCTTGTTGAGCAAATAAATACACTAAGCCAGGTCTCCTCTAATCTTTTTGTTTTTATGTTTTCTGCTTCAGGTTGTGCATATTTTATTTCTGCATTACATTCTCTGTTATTTGTTCTAATTATGTTCAATTTTCTTTTATTCATTCATCATGTGCCATCATGAGCATCTGCAGTCATGGTTTGTCATCTCAGACAATCACCAGGGTTCTAGATCAGGAGTGTGTTCTTGTCCTTATTGTGCCATGAGGATCAGTTTTGCCAGTTATCATTAAGTTTTCTTGCTTATTTCTCGTAATGTTCCCAAAAAATCTTGACTAAGTATAATTTCTCTAGTCAGTTTATGGTTTTCATATGTTTCTTGAGAACTGTTTCATTTATTTGTCGGTTCATCCATGGTATTCTTTGCATTTCCTTCAGACACCATGTTTCCACTGCTATTAGATCTTTCTCAGCTTGCCTGCTAAATGCCCTTCTTTGACAGATATAACATAATAGGTTTTATAAAGCACGGGCAGCTTTTATTGGTCAGTATATTTTCCAACTTTCAAAAGGCTACCTTTGCCATAGACATTTTTGCTATACTCTCTGCAAGGCATCTTCCATCAGATGTTAAAGACTTCTGAGATAGTTGTAATGATTGACTGGTAAAAAATGTGTCCCATTTACTTGGATGTTAAATTTCTCTTTCTTCCTTGTTGACCATAATCTCTGTTTTCTTACACTAGTTACGTAGTTTTTCATATAGATATGCCCATATTATTCTTGTATTATTTCTTATCCAAATTCTCTTTTGCTTTGCCTTCCTTCTCTTCACTGCTCTGTCTAGTTTCAAATGTTTAAGTAATTTCTAACCAAGACAATGATCACCTCCCTGTTGTGCATCCTACAAATATTGTAAGCATTGCTCTGTGAGCTGTCTGTCTAAAATGTGAACTGTCTGTCTAAAATGTGAGCTGTCAGGTATGTGTGTTGTGTGGTATGTGATCTGTCTGTCTAGCATGTGAGCTGTCAGGTATGTGTGTTGTGTGGTATGTGATCTGTCTGTCTAGCATGTGAGCTGTCAGGTATGTGTGTTGTGTGGTATGTGATCTGTCTGTCTAGCATGTGAGCTGTCAGGTATGTGATCTGTCTGTCTGGCATGTGAGCTGTCAGGTATGTGTGTTGTGTGGTATGTGATCTGTCTGTCTAGCATGTGAGCTGTCAGGTATGTGTGTTGTGTGGTATGTGATCAGTCTGTCTGGCATGTGAGGTGTCTGGTATGTGTGTTGTGTGGTATGTGATTTGTCTGTCTAGCATGTGAGCTGTCAGGTATGTGTGTTGTGTGGTATGTGATATGTCTGTCTGGCATGTGAGCTGTCTGGTATGTGTGTTGTGTGGTATGTGATCTGTCTGTCTAGCATGTGGGCTGTTTGACAAAGCTCAGGATTGAGAGAATTGTATGGATATTTTGCCCTGGCCGTGCGGAGGAATGAACAGGCTGATAGGCTGGCAGGAAATGCACCTCTTGGTGGTAGATTGCCTATGGACAAGGGGGAGTTGGTTGTGCGCTTGTGGAACCAGGTGGAGAAGACAGAGGAACAGATTGAGAACCCATATGTGGAAAGAATGAGATTACATGGGATTGGCAGGGGTCCTGGAAGAATTTCAAAACTGAGAGGGAAAACCAGGAGAACTTTTAATCAGATAGCGGTGAGAACTATTAGTAGTATGACTCTTTGCTGGCTGTTGAATGAGGGGACGGAGCACGTATGGGAATGTCCTGAGTGCAGTGATGTCGGTTCTTAACTCAACTAAACTGGTAAACCAGATGCCTATTCATCATCATGGAAATCCATAAGTGTTAATGAAAGGGACAGACAGATATCAAATCAGCTGAACCAGTGAGCTAGAGGAAATGCTGATCATGCCATGTACACATAAATTATCCAACCAAACAAACCACAGCAGCACTGACACACCAAACATCACACGACCTTCTAGCTAAGAACAGGCCAAACTAGACCAAACATGCAGTTTAAACAGAACAGATTCTTTCCATTTTCAGCTTAACCTTCCTTGGGAATTCCTTCTGTAATGAATGCTGTCACCTTGAGAAGTGTGAGAGATGTTCATTTGTATTTATACATGGGTTTCTATCAGTGTATCTGTACATGTATAAAGTCTCTCAGAATATTGTTCTTTTACTCCTAACAGCAAGCTGGCATTGGTGGTGCTGCACATCTTGTCAATTTCATGGGCACAGACACAGTTGCTGCCCTTTGCGTTGCTCGTAAATATTATGGATGTGAGATTGCTGGATTCTCAATCCCAGCTGCAGAACACAGGTATAACTGATAGCATTTATAGATACTGTTGATGTTGTTGTTGTTGTTGTTGTTGTTCTTCTTCTTCTTCTTCTTCTTCTTCTTCTTCTTCTTCTTCTTCTCCTCCTCCTCCTCCTCCTCCTCCTCCTCCTCCTCCTCCTCCTCCTCCTTCTTCTTCTTCTTCCTCCTCTTCTTCTTCTACTTCTTCTTCTGCTCATTCTCATTCATTCTGACAACGCATCTGGGGGTTTTCACCAATCATGCACAATTTGTCCTTTGGACCACATTTTCATTCTCTCTGGTAACATCTGAGCTGTCTTGAGGGATGTGCTTCAGTGTCTGCTAGAGTATTCCACCATTGCAGATGGCAATCTCTGAGGTTTATTTCGTCGTCATCATTATCATCTTCCACATTTGCCATCAAGCGTCTTGAGGAGGAATAATTTTGTTCCAGCACCTGAAAGGTGGCACCAGATAGTGTCATTCTGTGTGAGTGTACAATGTTTTTGATGTTGTCAATTCATTTTCTTCTCAGGCGCCCTCTTGCTCTCATATTTGATCTTGGTGTAGCGCCAGTAGGTCTATTGTCTCTGTGATTATGAATAGTGCTCATAGCTAATCTTGGCAATCCAGGAATGTGTTTTATTTTTTGTTGTTGACCCATCAAAGCATAGAATTGAGTAAAGTTTTTAATAGATACTGCCCAGCTCATATTCCACCACAGAGTGCCAAATTAGACATAAATTATTCACTTGAATTATTACATAGGCTTTCACAGATATTTCTACAACTGTTTACTTCTCCTCATTCTCCTTCTCCTTCTCCGTGACTGGAAATGCTGTGATTTATATACTCACATATCCTAAAAGCAATTATTTTTTATCTACTTGAAACTTTTATATTTTTTTAAGACATACTAAAAATGTAACACTTCTTACACCTGGCTAAATAATGTTAGTCTTTTATGATTAACATTTGCTATATGTCTATTCCTAAAAAGTACTGGAGAGTTTTAGTCATAGGCCATAACTTTAGGAAGGGAAAATCCCAACTGCACCTCCACGTGGTAGAGGATGGAAACACACCACGGTGTGGCTAACACAGCTCTGGGGACTGAGTATCCACCGGAATAAATGGACAACTCTGCAGCTGAGCAGAGCAGGGCACTCACTTGTCCTGACAGTCGGAAATGGCTGTCAAAGGCAGAGTTAAAAGACCACCATGTGGATCTGGAAGGCAAGGGGAAACCACCACATTATCTTCCCAAGACTTCATGGCAAAACATATATCAGAGTTAGTGAACGACGTTAATGGCTGTCTTAGGACATCCTCGTCCGGTAGGGACAGTCATGAGCCACAGGTGACACCAGACCATCATCCAGCTACTGATGGCAAAATTATAACTAAAATAAATAAATTTAGAGTAGGAACATGGAATGTTAGGACATTAAATGAGCTAGGAAAGTTGACCAATGTTCTAAGAGAGATGGATAGCATGAAAATGAATATATTAGGCATTAGTGAGATGAGATGGAAGGGATCGGGCAAAATTATAGCTGACAATCACACAATAATTTATTCTGGAGGGGATACACATGAAAAAGGTGTAGGAATAATATTAGACGAAAAAACAGCCAAGTCAATTAATGAATACTGGTGTATTTCAGATAGAGTTATTATGGTAAAAATCAAAGGCAAACCAATAGATATAAATATTATACAAGTATATGCACCAACAACAAGCAGTAGTGATGAAGAATTACAACACTTTTACGACGAAATAGAAATGGTGATGGCTCAAATTGGATCACAAGAAATAAAAATAATACTTGGTGATTTTAATGCAAAAGTAGGACAGGGGAAAATGGAGGATGTTGTGGGGAATTATGGTTTAGGTACAAGAAATGAAAGAGGGGAAAAGCTAATAGAATGGGCAAATATCAATGATATGATAATTGGAAACACATGGTTTAAACACCATAAAAGACGACTGTACACATGGAAAAGCCCTGATAAGAAAATACGCAACCAAATTGACTACATACTAATTAATAAAAGATTTAGAAATGCTTTAATTAATGTAAAGACAATGCCTGGTGCTGACTGTAATAGTGATCATGTACCACTATTTGGACAAATAAAAGTAAGATTAAAGAGAGGGGAAAAAATGGTTAAGAACATGAGACTTAATAAAGAGGTTCTGAAAATAGATAAAGAAATGCAAGAACAATACAGAGTGACCGTTAAAAATAGGTACAATGCGCTAGCTAAAATACAGAGTATAAATGAACAATGGGAAATGTTAAGGGACTCCATTCATCAAACTAGCAAAGAATTACTACCGGAGAGAGGCAAAATATCTAAGAAAAAATGGATGAATGAAGAAATCTTAAAACTGATGGACAAAAGAAAGCAGAGTAAAAAATGACAAACAAGAATATGCTAAGATAAATAAAGAAATAAAAGAGAAATGTGGGAAGGCTAAAGAAAGTTGATTAAACGAGCAATGCAAAAAAATTGAATTAAATTCCATTAAAGATACAAAAAAATATGCACAGACAAATCAGTGAGCTTACAGGAAGAAAAATAAGAATAAATACAGGGTGTTTGAAATCAAAAACAGGAAAGATATTATTAGAGGAAGGTATGAGTATATAAGAGAATTATATGACGGAGAAAGGGAAGAATTAATAGAAGATAGTAACTTAGAAGGTCCACCTATTCTGAAAGAAGAAGTCGCTGACGCTATGAAACGTATGAAGAAAGGAAAAACAGCTGGGCCAGATGAAATCACAATAGAAGAATTAGAAATATTGGGAGAATCTGGAGTAGATATATTAACCAAAATGTTGAATGATATTTACAGCAGTGGATATTTACCCAGTGATATGCTGAAATCTGTATTTATAGCTATACCAAAAAGACCAGGAGCAATTGATTGTGAAGATTTTCGTACAATTAACCTTATAAACCATATCACTAAGCTTCTACTCAGAATCATAATGAGAAGAACCAAAAATAAAATAAAAATGGAAATTAGTGAAGAACAGTATGGATTTGTGGAAGGAAAGGGCACAATTTATACATTACGGACACTAATAGAAAGGTCAATAGAGAAACAGAGAGACATATATTTGTGCTTCATAGATTATACTAAGGCATTTGATAAAGTAAAACATGATGAACTGATTAAAATGTTGGAAGATATCAACATTGATGGAAAAGATTTAAGAATAATAAAGAATGTTTACTGGAACCAAGTAGCAGCAATTAAAATGGGAAATAAAGAGGGTAGTTACGAACAGATAAAGCTAGGAGTACGACAGGGGTGTGTCTTGTCACCAGATCTTTTCTCCCTGTATAGCGAAGTAATAATGAGAGAGATCAAAGAGATGCCAGGAATACTAGTTGGAGGTTATAATATAAATAATATACGCTATGCAGATGACACAGTATTGGTGCCGGATAATTCAACAGACCTACAACAATTATTAGACGTTGTAGTAACAGAGAGTGCAAGGAAAGGACTCTCCTTGAATATCAAGAAAACTGTAACAATGGTAATATCAAAGAAAATGGTGACACCAAAATGTGACATAGAAATAGAAGGGAAAATCCTTAACCAAGTGGATAATTTTAGATACCTAGGGGCATTTATAACATCAGATGGAAGATGTACAACAGAGATTAGGAGCAGAACAGGGCAGGCAAAAGCCGCATTTTAGAAAATGAAGAGTATCTTAAGCAATAAGTCACTATCACTGAATGTAAGAAAGAGAGTGCTGAAATGCTATGTAGAACCAGTTTTGCTGTATGGCAGTGAATCTTGGAATGTAAATGAACAAATTAAGAAGAAATTAGAAGCAACAGAGATGTGGTTCCTGAGATGAATGTTGCGAATTCCTTGGACTGCCAGAGTAACTAACGACGACTGCCTGAAACAGGCTAATGAAACTAGAACATTATATACAACAATAAGACAGAGACAAACATCTTTCTTCGGTCACGTGATGATAAGAGAGGCATTGGAGAACATTGTAACAACTGGAAAGATCGAGGGGAAGAGAGGCAGAGACAGACCAAGAGAAATGATGCTGGATGGATTGAGACGGTGGCATGGAGGAATATCAGCAGCAGAGTTGATCCAGAAAACCAAAGATCGAGAAATGTGGAGAGCCATGAACACCTATGCCAGCTGGCACGGCACTTGATGATGATGATATGTCTATTCTGGCATGTGTCAAGTTTCTGTTGACTTCCACAAATAACTGGTGCTGTGAAAGCTCCTCTTGCCTGTTGTATTCTTATTTTAGTACATCTATCTCTTCCCCCATCTTTGTCTACATTACTATCCAAATATGTGTGTGGTTCCACCATCTTGAAGTAATGTTTCACCAAGGAAGACTGGGTTATCATTTGCTTGATTTATTTTCATTATCTTTGTTCCACTGTGAATTCTTAGGCCTAATTGTTGCATCTCCCACCAAGTGTTAAATTTATCTTGCATCTGAGGCTGTCAGTGAATTTCAGGTTATCAGTTTGCACTGTCAGAGTCCCTGGTTTCTGATTCTGGTGGTAGTTATTATCATCTTCAGAATCCAGCCTATAGTCATTCAGAATAATAAAGCTGGCAAAAGGTCTCCCTGCAGCACTACTGTTTTTATTTCAAACATATCCATTACCATTCATCCCGGTCATTTCAAATCTTTAATACTATTATCCATTACCATTCCACTCATTTAAACTTTTTTTTCCCCCTAACGATTATTCTCTTAAATACTCCTCCCAGTCATTTAAAATCTTTAAGATTATTTCTGACATTCTTCTCAATTTGTCATGCACTTCAGCACCATTACAACTTGGGGAGAAGATGGAGAAAAGGATGGTTTCAAAAATATGCTAAATAAATTCCCCAGTGGTGGGGTTTCTATTGTGAGTGACAGCTACAACATCTGGAATGCCTGTGAGAAGCTCTGGGGCGAGGAACTGAAGGATGAAGTCGTGTCAAGGGCAAACAACGGAGCACTTGTTATTCGACCAGACTCAGGTGACCCTAAAGAAGTGGTTGTCAAGGTAACCGCAGCTTATTCTTGAACATTTTAAATACTTTATGCACAACTAGATTTGTTGTGTCTGTTTCAATATGTGTCCCTGCCCCAAAGCCATGCTTGTTGGAAACATTAATCCTGCCACTGCTGGGAATCGAACCTGGACCACTGTCTTGGTAAGCAAGCACTCCAACATGTGTGCCACAGCAGCACTTTAAAATACTGCACCTGATGCCAAAAACTCAGTCTAGTCTATATTAAGTATTATTACTTACTGTGAAAATATTATTAGACATTTAGAAGATATGAGAAGAATCAAATTTTGGGAACATAACATCATTAATAGTAGATATGCAAATGATACAGTATTGATTGCAGACATCGAACAGAATCTGCAACATTTAGTGATGCGGTTGTAGTACACAGTGAACAACTTGAGTTAGAATTAAATTGTAAGATTATGGTCATCTATAAGAAGAAACAAATATCATAATCTAATATAGGAGTTAGTGGGAATATCCTTAAACAAGTAAATTGGTACAATTATCTCGGAACAGTTATAACACCTGATGGGAGGTACCTTGAAGAGATTAGAAAAATAATCACTATGGCAAAGGTAGCCCTTTTCTCGATGGAAAACATACTGACCAATAAAAATATGTCAATTGCAATGAGAAAAAGAGTTGAAGTGATATATAGAAACGTATGTATGGATGTGAACTGTAGACAATAAGCAGACAAGCTGAAAAACATCTGATGACAGGAAAATGCAAAGAATACAATGGACAGATTGAAAAACGAATGAGCAAGTCCTAAAAGAAACGAATGAAAACTGTAAACATATTAGAGATTAGATGTAGACAGTCAAGATTTTTTGGACACGTTTTGAGAAGAAATAACCTGGAGAACTTGGTGACAACTGGCAAGATTGAGGGGAAAAGAACAAGGAGAAGGTAGAGAGGTAATTACCTGGATGGCTTGGCCAGGTGGCATGGACGAGACAGGAACACTGAGCTGATCCACGCCTCTGGTAATCGTGTGAAATGGCGAAACATGACCGCCCACGCTTAGCATGGCACATGATGATGAATTATCATATATGGCTTAGGGGTCATGAATGCAGTTTCACAACCCTGACATATTGGGTTCAAACTAAGCTGCAAAATAAGCAATTTGGGGGCAGATCAGTTTGCATTGATTTTCACAATGGGATGAGTGTCAGCCATTCAGAAAGCAATGGTGAACTACTGAATGCATTTAAAATCACAGTCAGTCAATGCTGAGATTTCTTCTTGCGCTCGCTCACTTTAAACTCAACCATAGTCCACACACACAATGTCTAGTAGCACTGGACTGATTTTTTAATGTGGATTAGCCTTCCCTATTACCAGTGTCCCTCACCATCAGGCGAACCTACTCTGACTTCAGAGGTACTTGTAATTTACACCCCCAAGTCAAGCTGGAGAAGTCAACATTATAGTCAAACTGTCCAGTGTAGGAGTTGAACCCCTTACCTCGGCATCAGCACACACCAGATGTTTAAGAACACAATTCTTATCCATTCTGCCATGCTGACGTCCAGTGCTGAGATTGAATGTGGCATACTGTAAATAACGTGCAACTAACTGTTTAACTGTAATCATTTGTATTTCAATTTAAAAAATAACAATTATTGTAGCCCATATCTCCTTCTCAATTTCTCTGATCTTAAAGGTGGATTCTTCTATTTCCATTCTTTTCTTTCCTTAAAATGTTACTTATTTGATTACTCCGCCCAACTCTTCATATTTTTATTGATATGATTCTGTGTTTTCGCTATGGTTTCTTGGTCAGCTGATTGGTTGGGTGTGAATCCTTTGAAAGACTGTTTTAACCCTTTAAGTTCATAAAAAAGGGTTAGCATCTGTTGGGGTGGGATTGGTATGTTGGAGTGGGGTTGGTATGTTGGAGAGAGGTTGGTATGTTGGAGTGGAGTTGGTACGTTGGAGAGGGGTTGGTATGTTGAAATTGTTATGTTGGGGTGGGGTTGGTATGTTTGAGTGGGGTTGGTATGTTGGAGCGATTTTGGTATGTGGGGGGGGGGGGTGTTTGGTATGTTGAGGTGGGGTTGGTATGTTGGAGAAAGTTTGGTATGTTGGGGTGGGGTTGGTATGTTGGAGTGGAGTTGGTATGTTGGAGAGAGGTTGGTATGTTGGGGTGAGGTTGGTATGTTGGAGTTGAGTTGGTATGTTGGGGTGGAGTGGGGTTGGTATGTTGGGGTGGGGTTGGTATGTTGGAGAGAGGTTGGTATGTTGGAGTGGGGTTGGTATGTTGGGATGGGGTTGGTATGTTGGAGAGAGGTTGGTATGTTGGAGTGGAGTTGGTATGTGGGGTTGGTATGTTGGAGTTAGGTTGGTATGTTGGGGTG
Organism: Cepaea nemoralis; assembly: GCA_014155875.1. Taxonomy (NCBI): domain Eukaryota; kingdom Metazoa; phylum Mollusca; class Gastropoda; order Stylommatophora; family Helicidae; genus Cepaea; species Cepaea nemoralis. Next base: position 78,441 of record JACEFZ010004379.1, on the reverse strand, counting down.
GGGTTGGTATGTTGGGGTGGGGTTGGTATGTTGATTGGGGTTGGTATGTTGGAGTGGGGTTGGTATGTTGGGGTGGAGTTGGTATGTTGGGGTGGGGTTGGTATGTTGGGGTGGGGTTGGTATGTTAATTTGTCTCTAGACCCATCTTCAATGGGACCATGTTGCTGAGCTGTCCTTGCCCTCTCCAAGCTCAGAACCCAGCAGGGTGTGCAAGACTGGAACTGTACATGTGTGGAGGGGCGTGTTCAGATGTAACTAGGTCAAGATTCAGCACAGCATGTATGGGCTGGCTGGGATTCCACCTGGGTTGGTGGTGCTTCCTTCAGAGTTTCAGCAGACTCTAGAGCCTAGAGACATTGTATTGACCTACATAGGAGTGGTGAACACAGTTTCAGTCCTGGCACTCCAGGTTTGAAGTTAGACCCCATTGATTTGGGAGCACATTGCTTTGCAGTGAATATTATAATTGTTTGAGTGCCAGCCATTCAGAAAGCAATGGTGAACTACTGAATGCAAAATTGACAAGAAATTTGCAATAGAAATTCGCAAACAGCCAATAAATGTTGGGGTTGAAAGGACATTTGACTAACTTTTATATCTACCTCTTTTTTATTCCCATTGGACCAATGACTTTTAGTGCACATTTGCCATTGACTGTAGAGGTTAAAATTTTCAATTTTGAGTCATATTTGTCCTCTGAGCTGCTTTGAGTTTGTGTTTGTTTGCTAATGCAAATATGTTCATATAACATTTCAGGTGCTGAATATATTAGGTTCCAAATTTGGGACAACTATAAATTCTAAAGGCTATAAAATGCTGCCGCCTTATTTACGCATCATGCAAGGGGATGGGATTTCTTACGAGACTTTGGAAGCCACCTTGGAGAACTTGAAGAAAAACCAGTGGAGTACGGAACTTGTTACATTTGGCAGTGGTGGGGCTTTGCTGCAGAGAATGGACAGAGATACTCAGAAATGTGCCTTTAAGTGCAGCTATGCAGTCATCAGTGGAAAGAAGGTGAGATATTTTGTAACAGAATATTTAGTGTGTGTTTAGGGAAAGGCTGAGATTTTAAACAGAACAAGCTCGGTTTGATTGCAGTTAGCATGATGATAACCTCACTTGTTCTTTCAATTTACAGATAGACACTAGGTATTTCTAATTACTTCTGAGTTACTTTATTGATTTATGAAAATTGTTGTTGCTGCCATGGATAGAGCTTGTGAGCTGCAGTTGTAATTATTATTTCAGTTTATATATAAAATACACTAATATGTTTTAATTATTGTTTAAGTTTATCTGTAAAACCAACTAATGTGCTTTAATTATTGTTTCTATTCATTTGTAAAATAAGCTAGTATGACTTCATTATTATTATTATTATTTCAGTTCATCTGTAGAATAAACCAGAGTGTATAAGTCATATTGAATACTTTACAAGATGAATACACACGTTGGTCCACATTCACTGTTAAGTGTAATAGACAAATGCAGTTTTGAATCTTCACCCGCATGTGACAACTGGCCTGGGTTTGCATAATGTATCTTTAGTAGAATCTATTCATCTGATTGTTGGTCTTCCTCTAGCTCTATACTTTGTGATTAGGCACAAAGTGGTAACTAACAGGGCTTCATTCTCTCAGGCTGTCCAAACCATTTGATTTGTTTTCTCTACAAATTCAGTGCAGGCTGTCTTATGTCAATATTTCTAACCCTGCCACTTGTAATGCAAGTTTGCTTTCAGTTGTCCATACTCTTCCATGAAATTTATAATACAATTTACTTAATGACTTTCCCTCATATTCATTCATTTATTCATTCATTCAGTAGCATGTCCTTTGCAGAACCTAGCTCCCATAACAACCTTCTGGAAAACCTCTCGATCATAAGCAAGATATCCTGCATCCGATACACCCATCAGGAGATCATCCGCCACATCCTGCACCCATCTTCTCTTTGGCCTTCCTCTTCCTCTCTTCCCAGGCATATACCCCTCTATTATTTTCCTCTCCAAACTTCCGTGACATTTCAAGTGACCAAAATATTTCAATTTGCTTTGTTTTATCGTCTTTAATAGCCAACCTTCTTCAATATTTAGCTCTTTAAGTATTGATGCATTTGTTCTTTTCTTTATCCAAGATATTCTTAGAACTTGTCTATAACATACATATATGGAGACAAATATGTTTACTTCCATTATCTCACATGCTTAGGTGAATGTATTCAAAGATCCAATAACAGACAGAGGGAAGAGAAGTAAAAAGGGCCAGTTAACGTTGGAACGGCAGAATAGTGGTTTCATCACCAGAGAGGAAGGAACAGGAGACCCCAACAAGGTATTCACATTTCTTATTGATGTGCATATGGAAATATTAATTTATACAGTCATGCTAAGACTCAACATTTTATAAATAGTAGTGAACTTGGCTGGCCGAATTAGGAACGGCTGGCCGAGTGGCTAGGGTTTGAATCCTCTGTAAGGTGTGGATTTTTTTCTATCGGGGGCAAAAATAAAACCGTAACCTGCACAGTTCGCGGCGACTGTATTAGCCAGGCAGCCTTAATTCCTCAGGCTCAAGACCGCCCCCCCCCCCCCCATCCCTGTCCCCGTCGTATACCGCAAGGTATTATATTGGCAGTAAATGACAGTTATTTGACAGACAGTGAACTATTCTTGTCTTGATCCTGTTGGCGTCGACTGTTGTACCTCTCAGACACGCTTGTCTCCATCAATCAATCAATCAGGTGCAGTCTCCGCAATAAAGGTTGGCTGCAATAGATCTCCAACACTGTCTGACTCTCACCTTGACTGTACATTCTGTCAGACTGGTGTTGGTCCATCTCTTGATGTTATCATTCCACTTGTATCGTTGTCCACTTATTGCTCACTTGCCCTCACCCTTGTCCTCCAGTATGGTTTTTATAACAGTGTTATGTCTTTTAACGTGGCTGAAATATTTAACTTGCCTCTTTTTTATTTCTTTCGTCAACTCTCTTTTCATTCCCATTTTTTCTAGAACCTCTGTATTTGATTGTTTTTGTTTCCATGAAATACGACATATTCTTCTGTATATCCACATCTCCAGTGCATCTATTTGAATTTCTAGTTGCTTGTTCAATGTCCAGACTTTGATAGTTATTGGTTAACAAAAGCCACATCATAGTACTCATGACGCGACTAGAAGGACCACATCTCCCTCAGCAGATATTGAAGTGTGTGGATGCTAAATATCCATGCAACACTCTGGTTTGCCTTGACTTCCCAGGAAAGTTACTGGTGCCATTTTAGGCTGGGTTGGCCTGAGAGCCTGGGTCAGTGTTAAAAGATCTGACTCAGTCGCTAGGCCAGCATGCTGGCTACTGCACGACTACAGCTCTCAGAGTATCTTGGATTGGAAACATGTGGTTTCTATGTATTTGTACCAAATGTTTGGTTTGTAAAGGATCATCTCCAGTCTCCTGTCATATATCACACAAGGAGAATCTCAACATGAACTCCACAGCACGGTTGGGGATCCAAGTGCTTGTATACCAGAACATGTGCTTGAAATACGAACTCCACAGCATGGTTGAAGATCCAAACTCCACAGCACTGTTGAAGATCCGAACTCCACAGCACGGTTGAAGATCCGAACTCCACAGCACGGTTGAGGATCCAAGTGCTTGTATACCAGAACATGTGATTGAAATATTCCTTTAGTGGGCTCAAAGAAAAAGTAGTCCTATGGCAGATACTGTCGCTAAGTAGTCCTATGGCAGATACTGTCGCTAAGTAGTCCTATGGCAGATACTGTCGCTAAGTAGTCCTATGGCAGATACTGTCGCTAAGTAGTCCTATGGCAGATACTGTCGCTAAGTAGTCCTATGGCAGATACTGTCGCTAAGTAGTCCTATGGCAGATACTGTCGCTAAGTAGTCCTATGGCAGATACTGTCGCTAAGTAGTCCTATGGCAGATACTGTCGCTAAGTAGCCCTATGGCAGATACTGTCGCTGGCATGTGAAATGAGGTATTAGGCCTTCACATATTCTAGGTCACAGAATAATGAGGTGAAGGTTTTCTATTTTTGATATTCAGATGAGTAACTGTCTATGTAACCTCCTAATTTCACTTGAGTTGTTTTGAGCTAAGAAATGACATCACTGCTCTCAGGACAATCCCACACGTGCTCCGTGCCCTCGTTCAGCAGTCAGCAAAGAGTCACACTGCTAATCGTTCCAACTGCCATCTGATTGAAACTTCTTCTGGTCTTCCCTCTCAGTTTTTGAGATTCGACCATAAGCCTACCGATCTCCCACCATATCATTTTTTCCACTTATGGGTTCTCAGTCTGTTCTCCCGCTCTCTCCACCTGGTCTCACAGGCACCTGACCACCTCTCCCTTGTCTATAGGTAGTCTACCATCTAGAGGAGCATTCCCTGCCAGTCCACCTAGAGGAGCATACTGTCTGTTCATTCCCCCGCACTCCTGTCACTCCAGGGCAGAAAAACATACAATTCTCTGTCTGTGACCTCTGAAGCAAGGAAAGTCATTCTACACAAAACATTCCTTTCTCCATCTTACTAAGCATACTCCGTAAGGAATACAATGTGTGTTGCAGCAATCTCCTCCAACCATCGGAAGGCTGCTGTTACTGCATCCACCTCCATTCTCATGCTCGAGGTCATAGTCTCATATGAAAGACTCCTTTTTCAAGCATCGTCCATTAGCCTCTGCAGTGGAACCCCAGCCACTAAATTTGTTTCTCACCACGGACCCATCAGTGTAGATCATTATGTCACCTTGATGTGTGTTATCCTGGATCAGTTGTACCTCAAACTCTGTGTGGCTTGCTGCCTATTCTCTGCACTCACAGCCCAGTATTACTATTACCTTGTGCCAGTCTGACATGTCTTCCGGTACTTTTACCCACTCTTTTCATGATTAATTTTCTCTATTTCACACACTTGGCTGATAGATATTTCTGCCTGCGTCATCCAGAACTTGCCTCTTCTATCTAAGATGACCCTTGAGTATATCCATGGCTTCAGGCAGGGGGTGATCCCTTTCTGCAATTGTTGGCAGTGCAAGGATATGCCTCATGCATATAATTGGTGTGTCCTTTGTGCCCCACAAGGTTGCATTCTGTATGCGCTCCAACCTTTCAACCTGGCAGTTTGATACTGTCAGCAGCCCCAAACCATACTCAGTGACTAAAATTATTAACTGCTGAAAGAGCACGTAAAGCATCCTCTGCTCTACCCCGGTTGCTGCCATCACCCTCAATGTATTAAGTCCCTTACCAGCCTTCACCACCAAAGCCTCCTCCACATGATCCTTGAAAGACATACATATGTTGAAAGTGATTAACAAGTAATTCAATTTACTCGCTCTACTAAGAGGTCATTAATTTCACTTATAAATATTCTTTAGTGGGAGTTCAAAGAAAAAGTAGTCCTATGGCAAATACGTCAAATCAAACTCTCCCTGCACAACTCACAGCTCCCTTTTTCCGTCCTTGTCCAAGAAGGCCAGTGTCCAGTCCATTACCCCACCAGGATTAGTTGTTTAACATTCTAGGGTTGTGTATATTGTTTGACTTCACACTGATTTGTGCACGGTCTACTCAGGTTTGAGGTAGATGTGGTACCTCGCAGCCACTCTATTAGCAATGTCAGAGTCATCGGGTTTTCCCGTTTACTTCCTGTTTCGTTTTCGTATTTTCGCGAACTTTTAGTCGCGACCAACGATTTTACTTCCGGTCTGAGCATGTCCTTCTAAAAAAATCAAAAAAACGAAAGAAGCGTGGTACGATGAAAGGGGAAGTTATCCTAATATTTTAAGTACTGGGTCTTCTGCTACGCGGGAAAAAGATTCAGCCGAAAGAAACGTTTTCTAAGGATTTTTGGGGGTGATATTCACGAATATTACGGTAATTTGTCTTATAACTCCATGTAGCTTAAAGAAGTTAAAACTTTTTATTGTATTTTTGAATGCCTCGTCCAATTTTACATAAATATGAAAAGTTTCAACACAGCTGCTGTTAGCTGAAATTCAGGGGGAAAAAATTAGTGACATCGCCATGGCCGTCATGTCATGTAAGATTGCGGCGCCCATAAAATAAACAATAGCGGACCTGTATTTATTTATAATTAGAACTGGTGGAGTGCCAGTGGAGTGAACTGCGATGTATTTTACCACAGCTGATCTTGGATGGCGGCTATGAGTGGTTGTGCTGATTCAGACTTGAGTCATTCTCGCGCAACATTCACTCCCGCTCTTCAATCAGACATCATCTCCCCAGACCAGTGAGAGTGTTGAGAACAGAGTTTGCCGCCTAGTATCCTGGTAATGCTAATCAACTACACTTTCCTACCTTCAACCGGAGTTCACCCTAATCGAGCTCCAACGGCCCATGTCCTTGGCCCGGTCATAATTAGACCCGTGCGAATACCAGAAATGCCAGCGACCGTGGCATCAGTAGAGCCAGGAATGCCTGTAGTCAATTGCAGGACACAAACCAGCGTGACTTCATGTGGACACTGAGGACTGGCCGCAGTATAACGGTCGGTATTCCGTGAATGCTGGTGAAACACGTCCTAACGCTGTCTTTGCTGGATCACACCCTAATGCTTGAGCCGTTACGGCGTTATGTGACGTCGTACCATGACGTCTAAATTGCGTTCAATGTTGGTGTCACTATGTTCAACATTTGTGACACTCTGTATCTTCTTCTTTGATGCGCTAGCTCATCACTTGAATGTTGCACCACTGTCATTTGCCATATGACAGTTACTTACATTAATGTTTATAATATTTAATCAACAAAAGAAAGCTGTCGCAATGCAGTTAGTACATTAAGACAATATGATACATTTTCATGAATTGTTCTTTCACTAACGACGAACATTTCACATAACATTTAATTAATATTATAAATGTGCAGCTATTTTTAACTAGCAATTAGGTCACAGCACATCATAACAAAAAGTCTTATAAGTCAAGTGCATCTTTGTCAGAGACTCTGAGACTCTTGTGCTTTGTACGATGCTTTCGCCAGGCCGTCGTGTGGAAAGAGACTGAGCAAACCTGGTGCAATGAAGTTGATCCTCTCATTCCTCTCGACATTCTATCGAAAGAGGAATGTGACCTTTACTTTCCTGTTACCAAATCATAAGTAGAAACCCCATTTTAAAATATTCTCTGTATATGCAAATACTAATAATAATCATCATCAAGTGCCGGCTGGCGTAGGCGTTCATGGCTTTCCACAAATCTCGGTCTTTGGTGTTCTAGATCCTAATACTAAATTATATTATACACCTGCGTTATACACCTGAGAGAAGTGAGGAGTCTCGTTCATGCCAACGAACCAGGCAAGCTAATACAGGAAAGTACTCTTACTAATAATTTACATATATTTAAAAAATTAGTTGTGAAACCTAAAAAGCAATTAACCAAAGAATGGCCATCACTTGTGACACTCTTTCTTGAACCATTTCCTGTGACATTCAAGATTCTGCCTGTCACACCTACTTTGCCACAGCCTGTGTCAATTTGATAAAACAATTCAGGTGCACACCTTCCTGTGGTGAGTTTCTATATATTTGAATAACGAAGACACAAACAATAGATTGCACGATTTATTGCCTGACATATTTCACTGCATCTCGTCAGGTAGATACTGCAGAAATCAAATACTTACGTGAATTAACTAGATAAATCCTTCAAACTAAAATATACACATGTCTCCCGACCAATGAAGCCGGACTGTTCCGGTGTGTCGGCCTGCCTAGGCTACCATCTTCTGTGTGTAGTATCTTGTCCACCCAATTCGGAATGTGTAGCTATTAAAATTATGTACCGCCGACATTCAATTCAACTGTCTAAACAAGTCATATCGCCAAATTGAGCGAGTGGCCATGGGCAGCCCACTTGGACCTATTCATCTCCTCGGAAGGTTAGCTGGATGAAATATTTCACTTGTCTCTTTTTTTTTCTTTTTGTACTGCGACAAATCTGAAAATATAAAAAATATAAAATTACACAGAGTAATGAAGCTTACATAAAAGAATAACGAAAAACACAGGATGTCTTAACTAGTTTCATCAGCAAACAAATACCTACACAAAATACAATAAATAATCACGGAGAAGACCCTGCAGTGGCTACATTGTTAATTAGATCACGGCACATCCTATAAAAAAATAAATAATACGTCAAGTTAGGCCTCGCCGCCCCGGACGCAATGATATATGGCACAACGTTGTCCGTTTAAAAATAAACAAGCCACGGTAATAGAAGGCAAATAATAAACAGTTGGCGGCCATTTTAAATTGTTAATTAGGTCACGGCACATCCTATAAAAAAATAAATAATACGTCAAGTTAGGCCTCGCCGCCCCGGACGCAATGATATATGGCACAACGTTGTCCGTTTAAAAATAAACAAGCCACGGTAATAGAAGGCAAATAATAAACAGTTGGCGGCCATTTTAAATTGTTAATTAGGTCACGGCACATCCTATAAAAAAATAAATAATACGTCAAGTTAGGCCTCGCCGCCCCGGACGCAATGATATATGGCACAACGTTGTCCGTTTAAAAATAAACAAGCCACGGTAATAGAAGGCAAATAATAAACAGTTGGCGGCCATTTTAAATTGTTAATTAGGTCACGGCACATCCTATAAAAAAATAAATAATACGTCAAGTTAGGCCTCGCCGCCCCGGACGCAATGATATATGGCACAACGTTGTCCGTTTAAAAATAAACAAGCCACGGTAATAGAAGGCAAATAATAAACAGTTGGCGGCCATTTTAAATTGTTAATTAGGTCACGGCACATCCTATAAAAAAATAAATAATACGTCAAGTTAGGCCTCGCCGCCCCGGACGCAATGATATATGGCACAACGTTGTCCGTTTACAAATAAACAAGCCACGGTAATAGAAGGCAGAATTTCTCAGTTTCCAATCTTAGGGCCGCGATAAATCCTGACTTATCAGTTAATTCATCATTGCACTTCCTGGTATTAAATTACGTCACCATATAATTCATAACTCCGCTTAGAATCAACGTACAGTCTTCGTTGAGATACCGTTGGATTCGTCTTGTCAAGCTCTATCTAACTGGTATGATTTCATAAGTAAAAACCCAATTGTTAAATATTGACCAAAATTGCTAACTCTATTCCCTTGTATAGCAAGTGCATGAGATTGACATGCTTAGCTTTAAATGCTGAGGTAGAAAGGGATTGACAACTGTAAGGAAATTGAACACCCTCTAAATACTGGTGTAGAACAGGATTTACCAATGTAAGGAAGTTGAACACCCTCTAAATGCTAGGGTAGAATACGATTTACTAATGTAAGGAAGTTGAACACACTCTAAATACTAGTATAGAACAGGATTTACTAATGTAAGGAAGTTGAACACACTCTAAATACTAGATAGAATAGGATTTACTAATGTAAGGAAGTTATACACCCTCTAAATACTAGATAGAATAGGATTTACTAATGTAAGGAAGTTGAACACCCTCTAAATACTAATGTAGAACAGGATTTACTAATGTAAGGAAGTTGTACACCCTCTAAATACTAGATAGAATAGGATTTACTAATGTAAGGAAGTTGTACACCCTCTAAATACTAGATAGAATAGGATTTACTAATGTAAGGAAGTTGAACACCCTCTAAATGCTAGGGTAGAATACGATTTACTAATGTAAGGAAGTTGAACACCCTCTAAATACTAATGTAGAACAGGATTTACTAATGTAAGGAAGTTGTACACCCTCTAAATACTAGATAGAATAGGATTTACTAATGTAAGGAAGTTGTCCACCCTCTAAATACTAGATAGAATAGGATTTACTAATGTAAGGAAGTTAAACGCCCTCAGAATGCTAGGGTAGAATAGGATTTATCAGTTCAAGGAATCCAAACTCATATATAAAACTTATGAGTGTTTTGGTGTTCACTGTTTGCTAGCCAGCTGTTGCACAGTCATTGTGTATTACATGCTTTACTACATTAATGCATTCACTCATCAATGTCTTGTCTTCAACTAAATTTATGTAGACATTTCCAGTAATGGTTCAGATGAGTTGCTGATACTCAACCTTGTTTTCTTCCTTTGCAGGACATTCTGCAGGTTGTGTTCGAGAATGGAAAGTTACTAAAAGATTTTCAGTTTAGTGAAGTGCGAAAAAATGCTGAAATAAATCTGTTGAAAAATTAAATGTGTCAATCTAATTCTCGATGAGTTATAAGATACATAATTGTTTTCTTGATAACTGAAATGTGTTATTTAGTTTATCATCATTCAGTCTTTTGAAACATTTAGTGCCATTTGGTTACAGTATGAGCAATAATTACCAGTATCTAACACATATGAGAAATTACATTATAAACACATGTATTAGTGATTACAAATGTTTGTAATACATTTAGTGTGATGCAGGTTAGAAAATTTGGATGATCACGTTGTGATATTCAAGGATAAACTCAAAAATTAACATGAATGTTTTAAATACTCATGATGAAACTTGTTAACATCTTTTTAAATGTGCTGTTTTACATTGTTTAAATAATATATGCTGAAACGATAATGATCGCAGCAGGAAGTGGCAACATAAAGTGTAACAAATTTGGTAGGTTGAGATCTGACTGAAACCACAAGTACAAACTCTGTATCCTATCTCATACAAAAGATAGTGGCATATTAAGTGTCATCTAACTACCTCTTATACATATTCATCCAGTGGCTTGTTCTGTGCATAACTTTCCCTCTATAACAGTCTATCCAAATGTCTCTCCATCATAAGCCAGATTTCCTGCCTCTGTTGCTGTATGTGTGAATTATCTACCACATCTTGAATCCATGTACTTACGTCTGATATAACTATATATATATATATATATATATATATATATATATATATATATATATATATATATATATATATATATATATATATATTGTCAACTCCTGTATCTATTTATTCACAAATCTTTTTGTCTGTTCAATGTTTCTCTTCTCTTAATGTGGGCAAACTTTGTGACTGTCTTTAGTAAGTTGTCTTTTTTCCCTCTTTCAAAACTTTGCTCATTTTGGCTGTCCACATTATTTTCAGAAGTTTTCTGTATAAACCATATGTTTATGGCTTCAGTGGAATTTTTTGCCTGTCTGCTAATTACCCAGGATCCACAGCCATGTTACAATTGGCTCTATGCAACATGCAAGTTTATTTTTGTGATACTTTCCCATTTAGAGACTTGAATTTATGTACCTGCTCCAAATTAATGCAATTGACTCTAATTGTGTGTTTGAACTAGATCTATTTCTTTGAAGCTACTATTACTTTTGACTTTTTTTTCAAACCGAGGTCCTTCCTTTTACTGTCTGCAACCATAGCATTGATAATTTTCTGTAGCTTCTGCTAACTTGTTGCTTTCATGACATTATCAATGGCCTGACGTAAGTTGTATATATTATGACTGCAAACCTTGATACATTTCCTATAGATCTCATTTATATTAATTGTATAAAGAAAATAAATCAGAGGACAGTACACATCCTTGTCTGACACACACTCTTCTTTGTGTACTGAAATGTTGCTAAAGGCTGCCAATAGCTACTGTTTGGTGTGTGTTCACAAATGTTTGTCCTCATTCATGCTCAATATTGTTTTAAAGTATCTGTTACATCATTATGAAATTTTTCCTTCCATCTTATATTTACTCCTACACTAGGAATGTGTCTTTGATAGGTCCAAAAGCAACTGAAATCATGGAAAGCTGCAAAATTTCTTTGATGTTTTGGTGAAAATCTCTTGAATTCACGCTAACAAACTTGTTTTACAGTAATGCACGTCAATATGGTTAACAACCCATGAACACTTCTGTTCCACTATGTGACGTATTTCTCATGAGGAAATTCCTGTGCACCATGGAGAATATCCATTACTGAATACTGATGTTTTCATGTTATAATACATTTCATAATAAGCACTTCATCTGTGACCCGTAAATTATATACCACATATAAACAAACATTGATATCTGCTGTACAATCTCCACAGCAACAAAAATGTGTGTTGGGTGTACATAATGGCAATGTTATATGCTAAATCTCATTTTCCCTCAGTTGGTTACTGAGTTATGGATTTTTACACAGGGGCAAGATTTGTGAACGCACTATAATACGTGTTTCTTGTAATTATTCTCAGCTCTTTGCAATCAATGTTTAATTGTTTGAGTAGTTTGACTATTTCCTCAAATATCACTGCCCCAAGTGCTTTTGTGTAGTATATTAATCATGTGCAGATATCTGTTTTTACTTCTATAGCTCTAATGTCTGTTAATGTACGTGGAATTGTTTGTATCCTTGCTTTCTACAGATCTTTATTGTTCATCATCTAATTTCTTATTTACTTTTGTTTCTTACTCTTCGGCTTAATGATTCTCCATAAAATCTTAGTCACATGGCTCATAAGACATAGTTCTATAATCTTCACTTTCATCTTTTCTTCAATTACTTCAGACATCAATCTGAATATATGAAAAGAAGTTGTTCAGTCAAAATCAGCCTATAGGTACCAGCATATGTATACATACAGGTTGCTGGGGAAAATATTTGCTGAAAATACATCATGTTTAATGTATGCTGTAAACACACCAGCATAACTTCAAGCTCTCTTAGGCGGCATTTGGTTTTTGCATTTCAAATAACATTCATCCAGGAAGGTAACCCGGCCAACAAATTCCTGAAGAAGTCAGATGTGTCGGCCGAAAGGTGCAAATATCGCAGCTCTGCTGTAAACAGGCACAACACAATTACGCCTAAAATGACATTCCGGATTAACATAGAAGAAGAAGAAATAACATTCCATCTCACGTGGATCATGGTATCAGTAAGGTAAAGGACCACTTTTCATGCCATGAGGCGTGGGGATATATGGTGCTAGCTCCATATTTTAGACCAGTCAGCACTCAATGGGTTATGATGTCAGTATCACACTATCAAACTATGATAGTTAAGAGTGAATTGTTAATGGCCTGCTGTTTTCACTTTCATTGTCAACACCATTATTTCACATTTGTGTGTGTTTCATAGCTTTAACATTTGTATTCATGACTTTCACAAACTTACTTTAATAAGTAAGATGTCATCATTGTTGCCACACTTTGTGACTTGATAGTAGTTAAAAATAGTTTGCATGCATTTTTAGTTTACAGAAGAATTAACTTCAGCTGTACACCTATTTATTTATGTAAAATGAGCAATTTTTTAAAGCTTATGCAGTTTTTCTCATTGATAATTATATTTTTCTACATTGTAATGCTGATCATACCTGTAAAGAAAATAATTCAGTTTTGGTTTTGTACTAGTGATGTAAAATCTTCTATCCTTGTGATTTTAAACAGATTTTACATGTCAACCTTCAACAGTTGCTGTACATAGGCTCTCCTTTCTCTGTTTGTCGTATAAAGTGCTGTTTATCATTTATACCGTTAATAACTTTTCACACCAGACTTAAGGATAGTTGAGTATGATTTTGTTCTTTCACAAACACAAGTATGTATATATATATATATATATATATATATATATATATATATATATATATATATATATATATATATGTGTGTGTGTGTGTGTGTGTGTGCATGCGTGCGTGCATGAGAGAGAGAGAGAGACTTGTCTGCTATATGTTTTATTTGTGACTTTGTGTTGTAAATGTCTGTTAAAAGCAAGTCTCCGTTATGTTTGGACATTTTCACTGTTAGCCAATTATGCGTTAGTAATAAATGAGATGCATCTAGTGACCTAGTTGAAGAGAGTTGTTTGTTGTAATGAATGTGTATGTGCGACACCAACAGCAGATACCTGACAGGCAAAAGTCCTGGCCATTCTTCTCTTCTACAAGTCATCTCCCAGTGAAGATACCTGACAGGCAAAAGTCCTGGCCATTCTTCTCTTCTACCAGTCATCTCCCAGTGAAACATAGGCCCTCAACCAACTCATGTCAGAACCTTTGTAGACTTGTTCATGATTGGTTGAATTTTCCAGATACAAATTTTGTATGGGCTGAGATAGCCAGTCTCCAACCCTCCTCAGTCATCCCCTTATGACTCGTATAGTAGGTTGCAGTGTTACTGTTCTTTGCCTACCATATAGGCTCCAGTAACATAAGGGGCAAAATAACCATTTTTGCTTTTTAATTGTAATATCTCATGAAATATCTGGTGAAAGCATGAATCAGTCAAGTGCCATCTTTACAGTCAAGGTTGGATTGAATGGATTGTCAACACTTCTTGTTTCTTGCTCAGGTATGAGACTGACACACTGCTTACTTCTTGCTCACCTGCCTTTGACTGTTACCTCTTATATGGATTTTATAAGTGACATGTGTTTTTAATGTGGTTCAAATACTAGGCCTGTCCTTTTTTTTTTTTAAATTCTATCCATCAACTGGCTTTCCATGTACAGCTTCCCTCTCACATGTAGTGGTTTGCATAAAGTTTGACTTCTGGATAGCCACATTTCTATGCTCTCTAAAGTGTAGTGTGTAATATATGCCTCTACAATATCTATGCTCTCCGTGGCGAAGTGGTTAAACTGCCTTCTCGCACTCCAAAGGTTGTGGGTTCATTTTCAGACTGTCATTTAGTTTATTAGTGCAGCTTTCTCTGAGACTCTGGTGGTCATCCCTGGAGCTACAGTTTATGATCTGTGGGATGTTTTCAGCAAACCAAGCTGCAGAAAGGGACTTGGCCATATGGGTTCAGACCCGGTGCAATAAAGCGGTCCTCTCACCATTTTTTACCATTACACAACGCCGCCAACACACACACACACATACCCCCACCCAAAACAACCAATATTTATGCAGAGAATATATTAAGACGGACAGAGAGTAGACCAGAACACAACATTGGAGGAAAATAAACAAAATGAGATACGTAGATCTTACAGCTTAGTTAGTTGAAACAGTGGGGTCTTTGACAATTAGCAAATCAAGTTAAAACCAACTTAAGTCCAGAAAATAATGACTTACACATAAAAATATAAAGAAATCAAAAACAATGATTAAACAAAGATAGTATAAAGTTAATTTTGAAAATTATATTGAATGGAAAGACACTTGAACAAGTCAATAGAACAATTAATAACAGATGATGGCAGATGTGCGGGAGAAATAAGAAAGAGAATAATAATGACCAAAGTAATTTTAATAGTATGAAACAACTTCTCATGTCTAGAAAACTAATTAGAAATTTACAGTGATAAGTGTTACTCTACATTATTGTGTGGTACAGAAACTTTGGACTATAAATAAACAGTTTGTTGCATATCCTTTTCAGGATGTCGCAGTCAACCATACCATTTTTGGCTGTTTATTTCTTGGCAACTGCGTTCAGTAGTTTGCCATTGCTTTCTGAATGACTGGCACTCATACCATTGTATAAAATACCAATGCAAGACGGTCTCCTTCCAAATCGCCCGCAGCTCTGTTTTGAATGCGGTATGCGAGATTATAAATTGTGCCCGTAACCACTTCTACACATAAACAGTATTGTGGCAAAATTGAAGCTTTTAAAATGCGGTTATGTAGACAAACAGGTCGGCATCTGTGACTTAGGGGTAGTGAATGCAGTAGTGCCAACATAGTGGATCCAAGGGCACACCACAGGCGATTTGGCAGCAGATCTCTTTGCGTTGATTTTTACGATGTTGTGAACCTCTGCCATTCGGAAAGAAATGGCAATCTACTGAATGTAAAATAAATTGCCTAGAAAAACCACAAACAGCCGATAAATGTGGGGTTTGATTATGATATCCTGTAAAGAGCATGCAACTAAGTAACTTTAGAAAAATAGGACTATCATGACAGGAAAACAAAGAAATACGGATAAAACAAAAGATTGGGATTTAATAAAACAATGAATGAGATCAAGATCTGACAATTAATGAATGGGGGGAATATACAGAGAGACAGTTCCTTATTAAAGGGTATGCTGGATAGGAAGTGTGTTAGAGGAAGACAACGTTATATGTTGTTAGATAACAGCAAGAGATGGGCTGGAAGAAGCTTGTATGCTTGTATGGATGCACCGTGAAGATGCAGGACACAGGGTGTTAGAGACTCATTATAGTCTTACTTCAATGTGGAGATGACACTTGATAGCATATACTGAAAGCAGATTATATGTGAAAGATAGTGCTCTGGATCATCAGTACGTTTTGAAATCCTTTCCAATCCATAATTTATTTGCTACAAGCTTAATCCAGTCCACAATGCTTTCCAATCCATAATTTACTTTTTGCATCAATAACTTTTGAAATCCTTTCCAATCCATAATTTATTTGCTGCATGCTTAATCCAATCCAAAATGCTTTCCAATGCATAATTTATTTGCTGCACTTGATAATGATAGAATATACTTTAAAATTCCATGTAAAAGATAGTGCCCTGGGTCATCAATGACTTTTGAAATCCTTTCCAATCTATAATTTATTTGTTGCATTCTGTTTGTGTTAGCACTTCCCTGGTGTTCTTATCTTCTCCCTGTTCTGGGCTTCTTTGTTTTGTCTGTTTTATTAGTTCCTATCTGAATTTTGGACAAGAATAATCCCAGTATGTCCCCTTGTTCTCCTTGCCAACTTAAGTTTATTCAGTAAAATAAAACTAGGTATTTGCATGTTACAGATTTCATAATGAAGGCTTTGGCTGTGTGCATTCTAACAAATTATCTATATGAGTTATATATTGTATGATCTGAATAAATGAACTATACTTTGGCTGAAATACTTGAAACACGTAGTCATTGTTCGAATTTGGGGTATTTGTTATCCCCATGGTAGCCGCAAATTTAAAACTAAATCTTTCTGTCTGCATAAAATTGGTTGGAATTGTCTAATTACTAGAGCAACGGTATATTTGAGCCATCGTTTATTGTTCACCAAATACAGTATACGAAATGCCTTTTCTCTATTCACTTTATGGCCACAAATGAGTAGGTGTTGAAAGATGGCCGAGTTTGGCGTTTGCATAGAGATACCTGCATAGAGATACCTGAAGACAGATTAACTATCTTTATCACTCATGCTGTTATATATTCGGTTATGATATATAACTCTACAGCATACACCTGATGAGATGCAACAAAATATGCCAGGCAGTAAAGTGTGCAATCTTTTGTTTGTGGCTTCTGTGTTTAGATTCACTAAGTGAATACACTATGTTAAACTATCTGTATGAGTTGTTTAAATGCATATGCATGTTCTATCTGTATCATTGTTTGAATACATTTATTTGTTCTCCTATTTTTGTTGTATAGTCATTGACAGGGTCAAATATTTGTAAAATTCTCAAACCACTGTGAGGACTTAGTCTCAGACTTTATACTAGCTATATATTTTTGGACCACCATCAGTGTGTGTTCTTACATTTATTTAACTCTCCAGCATTTTAAGTGATATTTGTTTTATGATGTGATGGTTATTTTCTAGAACTTGAACTACATCTAGAATAACCTGAATGACGTGTGAGGTTTGTGATGGTCAGTATTATCATCATCATGTGCCGTGTTGGTCAGCCTGGGCGATCATGATTCACCATCTCACATGATCACCCGTTTTGGGTCAGGTCTGGGTTCTTGTCCCGATTGTGCCATGTGACTATACCATCCTCATATTTATCTTGTGGTCAGCAGTATATGTTTACAGAATCTATGTTGGATAAAGAATCTACAGGTACATGTACTTGGTGTATGAGTATTGTGCATGGTGACATTTATCTTTACAGAATGAATAGAACTTTTCAACATTTCAGTCTAACATCATATTGACTGTTTCCTGCTATTTATCATCTGAATATGTTTTAAGACACTAAAACAGATGTACTTTTTGTTGAAAATTTGCAAATGTGATCAAACTAATTTGTATGAGGATGTAAATGACACTCAATGCACAGAGGAAAGTGTAAACTGATCAGTCTGCCACTGGTGCCATCAGCATGGGAGCTCTTTGTTGGCTACTGAATGAGGGGACTGTGTGCTGAACTACTTTATGACCAGGCTGATGTGGTGAACTACTTTATGACCGGGCTGCTGTGGTGAAGACTGGGATTGAGTAGAAAGTGCAGCAAAACAGAATTTACACCTGGAGAGACTGATTCAGTTGGAAGGTAGAACTGGGTCTGGACAACACTCACCATGTAGGGGGAAGTTAGCACTGGATGTGGACAACACTCACCATGTAGGGGGAAGTTAGCACTGGGTCTGGACAACACTCAATGTGTAGGGGGAAGTTAGCACTGGGTCTGGACAACACTCACCATGTAGGGGGAAGTTAGCACTGGGTCTGGACAACACCCACCATGTAGGGGGAAGTTAGCACTGGGTTTGGACAACACTCACCATGTAGGGGGAAGTTAGCACTGGGTCTGGACAACACTCAATGTGTAGGGGGAAGTTAGCACTGGGTCTGGACAACACTCACCATGTAGGGGGAAGTTAGCACTGGGTCTGGACTACACTCACCATGTAGGGGGAAGTTAGCACTGGGTCTGGACATCACTCACCATGTAGGGGGAAGTTAGCACTGGGTCTGGACAACACTCAATGTGTAGGGGGAAGTTAGCACTGGGTCTGGACAACACTCAATGTGTAGGGGGAAGTTAGCACTGGGTCTGGACAATACTCAACATGTAGGGGGAAGTTAGCACTGGGTTTGGACAATACTCACCATGTAGGGGGAAGTTAGCACTGGGTCTGGACAACACTCACCATGTAGGGGGAAGTTAGCTCTGGGTCTGGACAACACTCACCATGTAGGGGGAAGTTAGCACTGGGTCTGGACAACACTCAATGTGTAGGGGGAAGTTAGCACTGGGTCTGGACAACACTCAATGTGTAGGGGGAAGTTAGCACTGGGTCTGGACAACACTCACCATGTAGGGGGAAGTTAGCTCTGGGTCTGGACAACACTCACCATGTAGGGGGAAGTTAGCACTGGGTCTGGACAACACTCATGTGTAGGGGGAAGTTAGCACTGGGTCTGGACAACACTCACCATGTACGGGGAAGTTAGCACTGGGTTTGGACAACACTCACCATGTAGGGGGAAGTTAGCACTGGGTCTGGACAACACTCAACATGTAGGGGAAGTTAGCACTAGATCTGGACAACACTCAACATGTAGGGGGGAAGTTAGCACTAGATCTGGACAACACTCAACATGTAGGGGGAAGTTAGCACTAGATCTGGACAACACTCAACATGTAGGGGGAAGTTAGCATTGGGTCTGGACATCACTCAACATGTAGGGGGAAGTTAGCACTAGATCTGGACAACACTCACCATGTAGGGGGAAGTTAGCACTAGATCTGGACAACACTCAACATGTAGGGGGAAGTTAGCACTAGATCTGGACAACACTCAACATGTAGGGGGAAGTTAGCACTAGGTCTGGACAACACTCAACATGTAGGGGGAAGTTAGCACTAGATCTGGACAACACTCAACATGTAGGGGGAAGTTAGCACTAGATCTGGACAACACTCAACATGTAGGGGGAAGTTAGCACTAGATCTGGACAACACTCAACATGTAGGGGGAAGTTAGCACTAGATCTGGACAACACTTAACATGTAGGGGGAAGTTAGCACTGGGTCTGGACAACACTCACCATGTAGGGGGAAGTTAGCACTGGGTCTGGACAACACTCACCATGTAGGGGGAAGTTAGCATCTGGGTCTGGACAACACTCACCATGTAGGGGGAAGTTAGCACTGAGTCTGGACAACACTCAATGTGTAGGGGGAAGTTAGCACTAGGGATCTGGACAACACTCAAAATGTAGGGGGAAGTTAGCACTAGGATTTGGACAACACTCAACCATGTAGGGGGAAGTTAGCACTAGAGTCTGGACAACACTCAATATGTAGGGGGAAGTTAGCACTAGGAGTCTGGACAACACTCAATATGTAGGGGGAAGTTAGCACTAGGTCTGGACAATACTCAACATGTAGGGGGAAGTTAGCACTAGGTTCTGGACAACTACTCAACATGTAGGGGGAAGTTAGCACTGAGTTTGGACACCACTCACCATGTAGGGGGAAGTTAGCACGGGTTTGGACAATACTCACCATGTAGGGGGAAGTTAGCTCTGGAGTCTGGACAACACTCAACGTGTAGGGGGAAGTTAGCACTAGATCTGGACAACACTCAAAATGTAGGGTGAAGTTAGCACTAGATCTGGACAACACTCAACATGTAGGCGGAAATTAGCACTAAATCTGGACAACACTCAACATGTAGGGGGAAGTTAGCACTAGATCTGGACAACACTCAACATGTAGGGGGAAGTTAGCACTAGATCTGGACAACACTCAACATGTAGGGGGAAGTTAGCACTAGATCTGGACAACACTCAACATGTAGGGGGAAGTTAGCACTAGATCTGGACAACACTCAACGTGTAGGGGGAAGTTAGTGCTGAGTCTGGACACCGCTCAACGTGTAGGGGGAAGTTAGCACTAGATCTGGACAACACTCAACATGTAGGGGGAAGTTAGTGCTGAGTCTGGACAACACTCAACGTGTAGGGGGAAGTTAGCACTAGATCTGGACAACACTCAAAATGTAGGGGGAAGTTATGCACTGAGTCTGGACAACACTCAATGTGTAGGGGGAAGTTAGCACTGGGTCTGGACAACACTCAATGTGTAGGGGGAAGTTAGCACTGGGTCTGGACAACACTCAATGTGTAGGGGGAAGTTAGCACTGGGTCTGGACAACACTCACCATGTAGGGGGAATTAGTTCTAGGTCTGGACAACACTCACCATGTAGGGGGAAGTTAGCACTGGGTCTGGACAACACTCAATGTGTAGGGGGAAGTTAGCACTGGGTCTGGACAACACTCATGTGTAGGGGGAAGTTAGCACTGGGTCTGGACAATACTCAACATGTAGGGGGAAGTTAGCACTGGGTTTGGACAATACTCACCATGTAGGGGGAAGTTAGCTCTGGGTCTGGACAACACTCACCATGTAGGGGGAAGTTAGCACTGGGTCTGGACAACACTCACCATGTAGGGGGAAGTTAGCTCTGGGTCTGGACAACACTCACCATGTAGGGGGAAGTTAGCACTGGGTCTGACAACACTCACCATGTAGGGGGAAGTTAGCACTGGGTCTGGACAACACTCACCATGTAGGAGGAATGTTAGCTCTGGGTCTGGACAACACTCACCATGTAGGGGGAAGTTAGCACTGGGTCTGGACAACACTCACCATGTAGGGGGAAGTTAGCACTGGGTCTGGACAACACTCACCATGTAGGGGGAAGTTAGCTCTGGGTCTGGACAACACTCACCATGTAGGGGGAAGTTAGCACTGGGTCTGGACAACACTCACCATGTAGGGGGAAGTTAGCTCTGGGTCTGGACAACACTCAACATGTAGGGGGAAGTTAGCACTGGTCTGGACAACACTCACCATGTAGGGGAAGTTAGCTCTGGGTCTGGACAACACTCACCATGTAGGGGGAAGTTAGCACTGGGTCTGGACAACACTCAATGTGTAGGGGGAAGTTAGCACTGGGTCTG
This sequence comes from Cepaea nemoralis, assembly GCA_014155875.1. Classification (NCBI taxonomy): domain Eukaryota; kingdom Metazoa; phylum Mollusca; class Gastropoda; order Stylommatophora; family Helicidae; genus Cepaea; species Cepaea nemoralis. Next base: position 56,837 of record JACEFZ010004379.1, on the reverse strand, counting down.
GACAACACTAAATGTGTAGGGGGAAGTTAGCACTGGGTCTGGACAACACTCAACATGTAGGGAGAAGTTAGCACTAGATCTGGACAACACTCAATGTGTAGGGGGAAGTTAGCACTGGGTCTGGACAACACTCAATGTGTAGGGGGAAGTTAGCACTGGGTCTGGACAACACTAAATGTGTAGGGGGAAGTTAGCACTGGGTCTGGACAACACTCAACATGTAGGGAGAAGTTAGCACTAGATCTGGACAACACTCAATGTGTAGGGGGAAGTTAGCACTGGGTCTGGACAACACTCAATGTGTAGGGGGAAGTTAGCACTGGGTCTGGACAACACTCACCATGTAGGGGGAAGTTAGCTCTGGGTCTGGACAACACTCACCATGTAGGGGGAAGTTAGCACTGGGTCTGGACAACACTCAACATGTAGGGGGAAGTTAGCACTAGATCTGGACAACACTCACCATGTAGGGGGAAGTTAGCACTAGATCTGGACAACGCTCACCATGTAGGGGGAAGTTAGCACTGGGTCTGGACAACACTCAATGTGTAGGGGGAAGTTAGCACTAGATCTGGACAACACTCACCATGTAGGGGGAAGTTAGCACTAGATCTGGACAACACTCACCATGTAGGGGGAAGTTAGCACTGGGTCTGGACAACACTCACCATGTAGGGGGAAGTTAGCACTAGATCTGGACAATACTCACCATGTAGGGGGAAGTTAGCACTAGATCTGGACAACGCTCACCATGTAGGGAGAAGTTAGCACTGGGTCTGGACAACACTCAACATGTAGGGGGAAGTTAGCACTAGATCTGGACAACGCTCAACATGTAGGGGGAAGTTAGCACTAGATCTGGACAACACTCACCATGTAGGGGGAAGTTAGCACTAGATCTGGACAACACTCACCATGCAGGGGGAAGTTAGCACTAGATCTGGACAACACTCACCATGTAGGGGGAAGTTAGCACTAGATCTGGACAACACTCACCATGTAGGGGGAAGTTAGCACTGGGTTTGGACAATACTCACCATGTAGGGGGAAGTTAGCACTGGGTCTGGACAACACTCAACATGTAGGGGGAAGTTAGCACTGGGTCTGGACAACACTCAATGTGTAGGGGGAAGTTAGCACTGGGTCTGGACAACACTCAATGTGTAGGGGGAAGTTAGCACTGGGTCTGGACAACACTCAATGAGTAGGGGGAAGTTAGCACTGGGTCTGGACAACACTCAATGTGTAGGGGGAAGTTAGCACTGGGTCTGAACAACACTCAATGTGTAGGGGGAAGTTAGCACTGGGTCTGGACAACACTCAATGTGTAGGGGGAAGTTAGCACTGGGTCTGGACAACACTCACCATGTAGGGGGAAGTTAGCACTGGGTCTGGACAACACTCAATGTGTAGGGGGAAGGTAGCATTGGGTCTGGACAACACTCAATGTGTAGGGGGAAGGTAGCACTGGGTCTGGACAACACTCAATGTGTAGGGGGAAGTTAGCACTGGGTCTTAACAACACTCAATGTGTAGGGGGAAGTTAGCACTAGTTGGGGTGTGTGTGGGTGGGAGGGTAGACGAGAGATGCATGTGTTGACGGGCGGGTGGGTGTGAGTGGTTGATGGATGAGTACGTGAGTGGGTGGATGTGTGTGAGAGATGAGTGTATGGTTGAGGGATTGTGTGTTTGTGGGAAGATGTGTGTGAGCTGCGGATGTGTGTGGGTGGGGTATATGTGGGTGGTGGGTTGTGTGTGGGAGGGAGGTGTGTGTTTTTTGGGGGCTTATGGGTGGGGGATATGTGTGGGCAGGTGGGGAGATGTGTTTGTGGGTGGGGATGTGTGTATAGGTGGGGGGTGTGTAGTTGAGAGGTGGCGGATATTGGGTGGGTGAGTGGGTGTAGGTTGGCTGATGTATGTGTGGATAGGCGCAGGATGTGTCGGTTGACGGGGGTATGTGTGTGGTTTTATGATGTGTGTTTTGCTGGGTGGTTGCGGGTGTGTGGGTGGGTGGGGTGGGTGGTGGAGAATATGTGGGTGGGTGTGTGCGTTTCGGTTATGGGATGGGCAGGGGATGTATGTGTGGGTGTGGAAATGTGTGTGGGTGGGGGATCAGTGGGTGGGTGGCGGCATGCATGTTTGCTTTAATCTGTGTGAGTGCGTGGAGGTATGTGTGGGTGGGTGGGTTGTGGTGGGTGGAGGATGTGTGGGTGGCTGCGGGGTGTGAAGGTGTATGGGGGATGTGTCTCACAACATTGCAATATGCACTGTTTATGTTTACAACTTTCATTTGACAATGTCCCCCCCCCCCCCCCCCCCCCATGTGAATGTACCATGCATAATATGCATTGTTTATGCTTACAAAATCAATATGACAATGTTCCCCACCCCCTATGTAAATGTAACGTGCACATTTGATGAATGAAAGATGAGTGATCAAAAGGGCCGAATGTAAGACGTGCCCAATTTGTTATCCTTTTAAAATAAAGTTAGTCCGTTCGTTGTTCGTTCTCTCTCTCTCTCTCTCTCTCTCTCTCTCTCTCTCTCTCCTCTCTCTCTCTCTATCTCTCTCTCTCTCTCTCTCTCCTCTCTCTCTCTCTCTCTCTCTCTCTCTCTCTCTCTCTCTCTCTCATATTGATAACTTCACAACTTGTCAATGTCACATCACCAAGAGCTTCAAACCCCATTGTACACGAGCTTCAATGACTCAGTCGTGACTGTTGTCATGGAAAATAAACTTGTTAGTTGCGATCGAAGACAAACAAGACCCGACATTAGTCTGCAAAAACAACCAACACTTTGATGTTGTACAGACTTAGAAAAATACGTCATTAAAACTGTCTACACACGATCTGCATTTCTAACTGAGAAACAAGATACGTCGCGTCAAAATGTCTACCCCTGGTCGGCGAATCTTTATGATGTGGTTTGTTTGAGAAACGAATAACAACGCCAAACGTCTGCCAAGGCGGTAGTAGCCTTTGAAGTGCTAGATGGAAAGTCTGGACAGACGCAGGATGGATTCTGTGATGTGGGGAATTCTGTGGTTCACAGACAGACTGAACTATTGATGTACGGGACAAAGAATTTCCCCAAATGAAAGCAAATTTGACGGCGGATTGACTCCAGTTAGTCTAGAACAGGAGGAGGAAACCAGATTCTGGATGGATCGGCGTCTAGACTTTTTGGTGACGTCACTCCAGCCAATATAAAAATCGTTGGCGGTAAACAAGTGAGTTAGTCGATCAAGATTGCTGAAGTGGGAAAGATCAGTGCAGTTTTCCGAGTTGTGTTCAATGAAAGAAACTAGGGTGTCAAATTGTTGATATTTATCAGCGGACATAGATCCAGTCTGTGATTGCCTAGTTTCGATTAGCAACCAGAATAGGCATATGGTAGGCTATTAATCATATCTAACTTAGAGTTGATTAGGAATAGAGTACAGTACTGTGCGGTGATATAATGTATTATAGGTGCGGTGATATAATGTATTATAGGTGGTGATATAATGTTTATGATAGTGTAGAATGTTCTATAAGTGCGGTGCTAGAAAGTATCATAGGAGCGTCGGCACTAGTATTCTATTGTGTGGCTTCACTAGCTTGAGTGATATTCATTTTACTCAGGGAGTTGAGGACAATGTAGTGGAATAATAATTAAGAGATTAAAGATAGTTGAGAGGGGGAGAGGATGTGAATGGTAGGATCTTCCAGTAAGGGGATCTGCTGGTTTCTACCCCTTTTTCCCTTTTTTCTTTCCTGGTGTTTTCCATGCTCAGATCATATATGATTATTTTCCCTATGACAGAGATCGGATCTCTGTTAGATCTGAGTGCTGCTATTTGGCCTACCTCACCTAATTCCCCGCCAGGACTGAGTTGCCCTCACCATAGTATTTTCTATTCTACAGGTTCCATTTACAGGTCCACGTATGTGTTTGATTTTTAACAGTGAGCTAACACATTTTAGAAGATGATGGGTCAGAATTTGAAGACAGAAGTTGCTGAGAGGCCGTTACATTGGGCTTATACCCAATTGGTTTGCGGAAAAACCCGGCTTTTGCTAGCAGGACATGCTGATGAGATTTATGTTTAGCAAGTGATAGGGTATCACTGAAAAGTCAGAACATTGTATAAAACACTACTGATACCAGGAACATTCATACAAATTTATACTGATACCTGGGAACATTCAGAGTGTGGTGTTAATATGGGGAACTTTAAAACCAGTGACACAGATCCATTAAGATTTCCCCGTAACAGTGACAATATGTTAGAATTTTTCTGATTAACAATCAGTTCAAAACAGAAAATTCCTAGTGTAAATCAGATTAAAGACTCTCATTAGACAGTGTTTGTCAGGGTGTCCAAGCATCTTAGTGTTTCAGAGACAACGGAGGAAGTCTTCACGTGACCGGAGAGTATCACCTTGGTGGGTTGCTTGTCGGGAAATACATGGTGCTGGTGTTTTTTTTCAGCACGTGAGGGAAATGACAAACTCCTCAACCTGATCTGAGTCTATACTATTTAGAATATATGTCACACATTCTACACCTTATACACACACACCCTTCTCCTACATATACTCTTTGCTTTAATAAATTTCTTGTTCTTATTTGTTGAAGCTAGAGTTGTCAAGTTGTTATGTTGGGGAAGAATGAGAGGGGGCATGATCCGGGGTGAGTGAGAAGAAGGTGTCTTCAGATTGAGGGAGTGTTGTGGACGGAGTCTGCTGGATATCTCCAGGATAGAGATATTGAATTAAAACAAATGTGGGTGTTGATTCCCCTCACTCCAGCACGACACTAAGTGGTAAAGAAGAACAAGTAACTACTACGACATTCATTCTTTACACACCGACATTTATTGGGGGCTCTAAACGTGATCTTTGGACAGCGGATTTTTCATACAAGGGATCTTTCAACGGATCTTTCTAAGCGGGTCTTTTTAAACCCGGGGTCTTTTGACACAGTCTTTAGTTAAGGGTGGAGATTTCTATTAGTGAGAATCCAGCTAGAGTGAATTATGGGGTTAGGACTTATTTACCTGTTCCACTTCACACGTCTGCATAGGTCTTGGTCCTAAATTTTACTCTTGTCACTGAGTGATTGTGTGTGTTGTGTGGTGTGTTATAAAAATATAGATTAATTGTATTTGGTCATTACTATATATTTGTTTAGAGATAATTTATACTCTATCTGCTGAGTTACCTTCTGCAAAAGGGCCACTCCTAAACTAACTACGGCAGAACTAAGGGCAAAGGGGGGAAGAAATGGGATTGTCGGGTTCTGCACTGACAGATTACATACAGGAGGTGGAGAGGGAGTATCGTCAAGCAGAAAGGGAAGATCGAAAGGCTGAGTTGGAATTGAGAAGGTTGGAGTTAGAACAAGCTGCTAAGAAACTGGAAGCAGAACAAACTGCTAAGAAATTGGAAGCAGAACAAGCTGCTAAGAAATTGGAAGCAGAGCAAGCCATGAGAAGGCTGGAAATTGAAGCTGAGCAGGCAGCTAAAAAACTGGAATCAGAGCAAGCTGCTAAGAAACTTGAGGTTTAAGCAAGCTGCTAAGCAATGGGAAGCTGAACAAGAAGCTCAGAAAAGGGAGCACGAGTACCGGATGCGGGAACTCGAGCTTAAGAGGCAATTTAGTGGGGAAACTGACGGAGCAGTGGGAGGTTCCTCTCTCCCTGGCTCAACACCAGTAGGTGGACATAGCTACCATGCTATGAAGTTCCCTCTAGCGATCTACGAGGAGGACAAAGAGAAGATTGACCAGCACCTTCAACACTTTGAGGCTATGTCGGTTGCTATGGGTCTGGAGTGTGATAAATGGAATCTCAAGCTATCCCAGGGTTTACGCGGGACCGGTTACGAGGTTTATTCTCGCCTGCCACCAAGACATGAGAACAATTATGACGAGTTGAAAACGGCTCTGCTGAAACGATTCGAAGTTACGACACATACCTACCGGAAAAAATTTCGAGGAGCGAAACGAGAACCAGGGGAGTTGTTCGCCGCCTATAGTCTGCGTCTGAAAGCCTATCTCCATAAGTGGAGGGATTTGGCTGGGTTCGCGCATGACTATGAGAGTCTGGAAGAGCTCATGGTAGTCGACCAGATGCTGAAGCAAATGTCGAAACCTCTCAGGACATTCTTGGGAGAACAAGGGGCGGAATGGATCGACATGGTGACGAAATTGGCAGAACGGTTCGTCGAGGTCCATGGGGAGGCAGCAGAAAACCTTTCTACCAACACCAAAGGTCAGGAAAAACATAACCTGAAGAAGGCCAAGAGCACAGGAACTAAGAAGGTGGAACCATATGTCAAAACTTCAGAGGAGAATTTGGAGAAGACGAAGGGGTAAAGCAAGATCACTTCGAGCTCTACACAAAAACGACCATGGTCGGAGAAGTGGTGTTCGATTTGTAAGTCACCTTCTCACAATACGAAGGAATACAAATCGAAGGCTAAGAACCCTCACTTCGCGGCATGTCAAGTGACTTCAAAGCAGGTGGTCACTGAAAATGCCAAGGTCGACAAGGATGCTCACCAGCAGGAGAGCTCAATAAAGTCCGGCACAAGAAAATCTAGGACAGGGAAATGGTGCAACCACTGCAGGTCAAATACGCACAATGCTATTGACTGCAGGGGAAAGTCAGGAGACACTCAATTCGTCGTATGCCCAGGGAAACCTAAGGTGGAGCCCACTGAACAGGTCGAGGCCGAGGGAGAGACTCCAGACCAGGATAAACCACCTGTAGTGGAATTGGTAGAAGTTAACGGTCGTCAAGTGGAGTGTTTGTACGACACAGGACTGGACGGGGAGGCCGTGATTTCTGCGGATCTGGTACATCCAGAACAATTCACAGGTGAAACCATGGAGATACAGCCTACACAGAAGAGTGCTGTAGCCATGAAATTGCCCATTGCCAGAGTGGAGATTCGGTCAAGATATGTCACCGGCATCATCAAGGCCGCGGTGTTGACCGATCCCATTTCCCCCGTAATCCTCGGTTGCCGGTATGTCTTTCTGGGAATGCCCAGGGAGCCAATCCATATGGGAGCAATATAGACACGCTCTCAGACGAGAACGGATGAGGCAGAAGCAAATATGACTAACCCACAGCCAGGGGAGTTGCGAACTGCCCAGAGTGAGGGATGCTACTCTACGTCCTTGCTACAAAAAAGCTGCAGAAAAAGTGCTGATCCACCCAAACGGGGGCAGTACTATATGAAGAATATGATACTCTTCCAGGAGAGCCGGAAGGGGAGACAACCTACATGGTCAGTTGGTGGTCCCAAAGGCCCACCGTTCCCAGATTCTTCATATGGGGCATACCATCTCATTCAGTGGGCATATGGGTATTGCCGCCACGATGCAGCGAATTTCCTGCCATTACTATTGGCTGGGAATGACAGGTGATGTGCGTCGGTATGTGAAGTCATGCCCTGAGTGCCAGAGGGTGGCACCAAAACACTGGACAGCGCCGGTGGTTTTGGGTGAAATGCCCATCATGAACTCTCCTTTCGAGAGGGTAGCCATCGATATTGTGGGTCCACTTCCTAGGACTAGGAAGAGGAACATATACATACTCACCGTGGTGGATTGCTGTACAATGTGGGGTGAAGCCATACCGTTGACCACGATTGACTCGAAACGAGTGGCGGACGCACTGATGGGGGCCTTTACCAGATTGGGCTTTCCTGATCAAATACTGACGGACAATGGGTCCCAGTTTTGTGGAAAACTTATGGATGAGGTATTTAGGGTGTTCCACTCTAACCATATCCATACCAGCCCCTACCACCCTCAAGCCAATGGACAAGTAGAGCGTTTCAACTGCACGTTGATGACAATGCTCAGGAAACTAGCGCAGGAAAAACCTGATAGGTGGGATGAATATATCCCAGCAGCACTCTTTGCTATCGGGAAGTTCCTCATGGCTCAACAGGACTACCATCCGCTACGTTGCTGTTTGGTCGTCCAATCAAAGGACCGTTGGAAGCCATGTTGAGGAGTTGGACTGAAGAGGGGACGTCAGAAGAAGTGATCTCTTCTTACAAATATGTGGAGGATCTGAAAGAAAAACTTCACAAGGGATGGACTCTGATAAATCAAAACTTGAAAAAGGCCAGCAAAAAGACATGCGGCTTACTACAACTGTAGGTCTAAATACAGATCTCTAGAGGTGGGAGACAAAGTATTGTTGCTACTCCCAACGGGAAACGACAAATTGGAGATAGGTTGGCAAGGACCATTTCCCGTGGAAAGGGTGATATCCAGAACCAACTATCAGATCCGGATCCGGGGAAAGTCGAAGATTTTTAATATCAATCTCTTGCGGAAATACGAAGAGAGACCCGGAGAAAAAAGCAGCTCACCTCATGGCAATGGCAGTTGCAGTGAAGACAGAAGTGGGAACCAACGAGGGCAGGGAATATCCCCTGGTGCACCAGGAAACCTACAAAGATGTGCAGGTGAACCCTGATCTGACTTCCCAGGAGAGGGAAAAGATAACCCAGGTTCTCGAGTCTCATAAGGAGAGACTGACTAATAAACCAGGACTAACGAGGTTGGTGGAGTTCGAGATGACTTTGACCACTCAAGAGCCTGTTCGCCAAAAGGTTTACCCAGTGCCATTCTCTAAAGAAAAGGCCCTGGAGGAGGAAAGAAGGAAAATGTTGGAGCTGACTTCCTGTCTAGACATCCAGCTCCTGAAGAAGAGGAATAGATCATCTGGATCGAACTTCCAAGAAGAAAGAGTTGTTGCGGACTACTCTCTTAGGAGGGGGCCCATTCACGAAAAAAAAACTTGTTAGTTCGATCGATGACAAAAAAAGACCCGACATTAGTCTGCAAAAACAACCAACCCTTTGATGTTGTACAGACTGAGGAAAATACGTCGTTAAAACTGTCTACACACGATCGGCATTTCTAACTGAGAAACAAGATACGTCGCGTCAAAATGTCTACCCCTGGTCGGCGAATCTTTATGATGTGGTTTGTTTGAGAAACGAATAACAACGCCAAACGTCTGCCAAGGCGGTAGTAGCCTTTGAAGTGTTAGACGGAAAGTCTGGACAGATGCGGGATGGATTCTGTGATGTGGTGAATTCTGTGGTTCACAGACAGACTGAACTATTGATGTCTGGGACAAAGAATTTCCCCCAAATGAAAGCAAATTTGACGGCGGATTGACTCCAGTTAGTCTAGAACAGGAGGAGGAAACCAGATTCTGGACGGATCGGCGTCTAGACTTTTTGGTGACGTCACTCCAGGCCAATATAAAAATCGTTGCGGTAAACAAGTGGAGTTAGTCTATCAAGATTTCTGAAGTGGGAAAGATCAGTGCAGTTTTCCGAGTTGTGTTCAATTAAAGAAACTAGGGTGTCAAATTGTGGATATTTATCGGCGGACATAGATCCAGTCTGTGATTGCCTAGTTTCGATTAGCAACCGGAATAGGCATATGGTAGGCTATTAATCATATCTAAGTTAGAGTATGATTAGGAATAGAGTACAGTACTGTGCGGTGATATAATGTATTATAGGTGCGGTGATATAATGTATTATAGGTGTGGTGATATAATGTATTATGATTAGTGATAGAATGTTCTATAAGTGCGGTGCTAGAAAGTATTATAGGAGCGTCGGCACTAGTATTCTATTGTGTGGCTTCAACTAGCTTGAGTGATATATCATTTTACTCAGGGAGTTGAGGACAATGTAGTGGAATAATAATTAGAGAGATTAAATATGGTTGAGAGGGGGGAGAGGAATGTGAAATGGTAGGATCTTCCAGTAGGGCATCTGCTGGGTTTCTACCCGTTCATTTATTCTTTCCTGGTGTTGCCATGTCTCAGATCATATGATGAGTTATTTGGCTGTATGACAGAGATCGGATCTCTGTTATAGATCTGAGTGCTGCTATTGGCCTACACTCACCTAATTCAGGCCAGGACTGAGTTGCCCTCACCATAGTATTCTCTATTCTACAGGTTCCATTTACAGGTCCACGTATGTGTGCTATGATTTCAACAGTGAAGCTAACACATTTTAGAAGATGATGGACTCAGAATTTGAAGACAGAAGTTGCTGAGAGGCCGCTACATTGGCTTATACCCAAGTTGGTTTTGCGGGAACCTGGCTTCTGCTGAGCAGGACATGCTGATGAGATTTATGTTTAGCAAGTGATAGGTGTATCACTGAACAGTCAGAACATTGTATAAATACACTACTGATACCAGGAACATTCATACAAATTTATACTGATACCTAGAACATTCAGAGTGTGGTGTTAATATGGGGAATCTTTAAAACCAGTGACACTAGATCCATTAAGATTTCCCCAGTAACAGTGACAATAGTGTTAGAATTTTTCTGATTAACAATCAGTTACATAACAGAGGAAATTCCTAGTGTAAATCAGATTGAAGACTCTCATTAGACAGTGTTTGTCATGGGTGTCCAAGCATCCTAGTGGTTCAAGAGACAACGGAGGAAGTCTTCACGTGACCGGAGAAGTATCACCTTGGTGAGGTTGCTTGTCTGGAATGCATGGTGCTGGTGTGTTTTCAGCACAGTGATGAGAATGACTATACTCCTGAACACTGATCTGAGTCTATATACTATTTAGAATATACGTCACACATTCTACACCTTATATACACACACACACACGCTTCTCCTACATATACTCTTTGCTTTAATAAATTTCTTGTTTTTATTTGTTGAAGCTAGAGTTGTCAAGTATGTTATGTTGGGGAAGAATGAGAGGGCATGATCCAGGAGTGAGTAAGAGTGAGAAGAAGGTGTCTTCAGATTGAGGGAGTGTTGTGGACGGAGTCTGCTGGATATCTCCAGGATAGAGATATTGAATTAAAACAAATGTGGGTGTTAATTCCCCTCACTCCAGGGACGACACTAAAGTGGTAAAGAAGAACAAGTAACTACAACGACATTCATTCTTTACACACACGACAGCTGTTAACAACGTTTATGACAATGTCGTCTGTGGCTCCACCTAGGATAGTTTCGATATAAGCTGAGTATGCGTCACCAAAGAGCAATTTCCCAGGGCTGACATATTCAACTTTCTATACCACAATTTCTGCTATACTAACCATCTCTCAACAATACAAGTGGTTCTCTCGAAGTCTAACTAACATAGCATTTCTTACGTTGTCCATCTCAATCTCACTTTGTCATTTCACAACCGCGATAGCGTCAAATCCCCAATCAACAGTGTCTGGTATGAAATCGTTCTTTCTTAGCCTACCAGACGCCTTTTTAGACAAGGAATATGATCATCAATCCGTATGGTCACCGCTAAGAAGGATATCGATGTTGCGAATTGCCGCGTTTACAGCCCAGAATATGTTCATGGACTTCAACATCTTAGGTACTTTTAGAGAAATAAACATAAGAATGAATGTATTCTATACTAGCATGTAAAAGACCACTGAACCGTGACGCAAGTGGGCTCCTAATGGCTTTGCACGCAAATAAAACCGCCCAGGCATGACGCAAGCAACCTGGTTTATCACCAGAATTGGAAAACTGGTCTACCCCATAGCCTAATTGCTCCTTTGACATGACACACGATAAGCAGGGCTAAGAAAATCGCTCAACCGTTAAGGCTGTCCACCTTGTTAAACAGACCAGAGACACAATGTGTGAACACACTATTTGATAAGGTTCCCAAGGGAAAACTGTCAGACTGACAGGGGCCTCTCACAGCCACACACAGTGTGAAAGGCAAGCTGAAAAGAGACTGCCCACTGCCCCAGGTGTGAAGGCCAATCATTCAGAAAGAATGTATGATGGACATACTGGGAGATAATTCAGTCTACATCATAAAAATGTGTGAATTGAAATTGCTCAGACAGGAGACTACCCCAGTCAATGGTGGGAACCAGACCCCCAGATCAAATAAGGCATTTAAAACCACAAGAAATTGGTAATTGAATTAAACGCCTTGGGGAGATAAGGAAAGAGTATATATGTTCGGAGATTCTGATACTCAGATCAGGAATGAAATATCTTCGAACAGGTGAGAATAGAAAGTAAATGTAGATTTCTTAGTAACTATCTAAGTCTTTTAGATGTATGTACTGATTTTCAGTCTATATCTGACCTAGGTTATTTCAAGAAATATCATTGTGCTTTAAGTGTTACTCTTCTGAGAAGTAGAAACGTATGGAAAGCAGATCTTGGCTAAGTTCTAGATATACTTTAGGTGTCGTGGTAGATGCTTGTTAGTTCTTTGTAAACTAGCCTAGTTGCCTGTTGGTGTGTGCATTTGTTGTACAGAATATAGTCAACTGACTATTTCCTTAATTCTTACCACAGCAGTAGCTAAGTGGTGACTAAACCGGGCAGATCAGCAATATGGCTTTACTGTGTGGTCACTTCAATTAGACTTGTTGTATATCTCATTTTGTAGCTATACAATATTATTACTAATTAATAATGCCTTATGCTATTATGTTGAGTATCATTATATGTCAATTTTGAAGTAATATAATGTATGTATATTGGATGTTTGATATAGTTCATTTGTCATATGCATAATTTTTGTTATACTTTGGACATGCACTCGGCAGGCTTGTATTTGGTCTGTAACGTATATGGAAACTATGTTTCCCAGTTTGTTGTAGACAAGGATATTACTTCCCTTTTGCATTCGTATTACGTATGTAAGAATAACCTTATATGCCATTTTTAATTTGCATACCTTAGATTTAGTTGATATTGATTTGTTATGTGGTAACTCACTACGAAGAATTTGGTGTTATGCTATTGTGTGCATATTGGCACATTGGCCATCGATTGCATTTGTAGCAGACGTGTAATGGCACCGATACTGGTCAAGGCTTGTAAGCCAGAATGATGAGGCACTATTATAATACCATTACCGAACCTGTGAGCTTCTTAACCAACTTTGGACGGAGCGGCTGTACGACCCAGAATGTCGGTATAAGCGACATGGACATAAGACGGCAGAAATGTAATAATTACAGGCGTGTGAGACAATTTAAAAGCCCGTCCCCAACTAAGACATTAGGAGAGAGATATGGAGGGAGAAGGAGGTTGGTGAACGCAGTAGAGCTGGAAGATAAACTTGGCCAGACTGGTCATTGCATATGTGTGTGTTAGGATATATGTATTACTTAGGATTGTACTGATATAGAAATAGATATAACACATTCTTGACTTTTTTCCAAGCTCTCACAAAGAGCACCTATGTATAGATCTCAAGAGGAGCATTTTGTGTGATATTCACTGGCACAGGAACGGAGCAATATGGGGACGACCCGTTGCCGTGAAGATGGAACTGCGACTAACTAACTAATTAACTAACTAACTAACAAGATCTCAAGAACTAGAGACGACTAAGTAGTGCCAGGACTGACAGGCTTCATAATACCAGCAAGCTGTTTTGTTTCTACAGGAGAGATCGCTGATCTGACCACGGCTGCTTGCTGATCGGAGCATACCGGCTGTTAGCGGACCTCTCACTGATCCAGACAGGATTCAGAGGTATGTATTTTATATTAATCATTTCACTTTCATGATTACTGTAGTGCATCAACTTATATGATTTAATCATCATCATCTTGAAAAACATCAGATGTATAATAATAATGATAGCCAATAAATGTTGTCGTTTATTTTAACTCATAGTTCAGTCGTTATACTTTTTAATTCCAATTGTGCATACGTGTTGTGTGTGTACATTGGTGGGAGCTTACTTACACACCAAGGAAGAGAATAGTCAGGGAGAAAAATCTGTACTGGGATAGTTGTCAATTACTCTTAAATTTAGACTTAAAAATGTATCTCAGCTAACCTTCCCCTTCCTACTCCTTGGCGAATATTCAGCATAGTTCATTTCAATTTTGTTACGCACCATTTGGAGCTGTATGTTGGATATTCAGGGCTTAATCTGTAGTTCAGCCATATAGATTTTATCCCTATCGATTAGCAACCGGAATAGGCATATGGTAGGCTATTAATCATATCTAAGTTAGAGTATGATTAGGAATAGAGTACAGTACTGTGCGGTGATATAATGTATTATAGGTGCGGTGATATAATGTATTATAGGTGTGGTGATATAATGTATTATGATTAGTGATAGAATGTTCTATAAGTGCGGTGCTAGAAAGTATCATAGGAGCGTCGGCACTGGTATTCTATTGTGTGGCTTCAACTAGCTTGAGTGATATATCATTTTACTCAGGGAGTTGAGGACAATGTAGTGGAATAATAATTAGAGATATTAAAGATAGTTGAGAGGGGGAGAGGAATGTGAAATGGTAGGATCTTCCAGTATGGCATCTGCATCCTTTATTCTTTCCTGGTGTTGCCATGTCTCAGATCATATGATGAGTTATTTGGCCGTATGACAGAGATCGGATCTCTGTTATAGATCTGAGTGCTGCTATTGGCCTACACTCACCTAATTCCGGCCAGGACTGAGTTGCCCTCACCATAGTATTCTCTATTCTACAGGTTCCATTTACAGGTCCACATATGTGTGCTATGATTTTCAACAGTGAAGCTAACACATTTTAGAAGATGATGGCTCAGAATTTGAAGACAGAAGTTGCTGAGAGGCCGCTACATTGGGCTTATACCCAAGTTGGTTTGCGGGAACCTGGCTTCTGCTGAGCAGGACATGCTGATGAGATTATGTTTAGCAAGTGATAGGTGTATCACTGAACAGTCAGAACATTGTATAAATACACTACTGATACCAGGAACATTCATACAAATTTATACTGATACCTAGAACATTCAGAGTGTGGTGTTAATATGGGGAATCTTTAAAACCAGTGACACTAGATCCATTAAGATTTCCCCAGTAACAGTGACAATAGTGTTAGAATTTTTCTGATTAACAATCAGTTACATAACAGAAGGAAATTCCTAGTGTAAATCAGATTGAAGACTCTCATTAGACAGTGTTTGTCATGGGTGTCCAAGCATCCTAGTGGTTCAAGAGACAACGGAGGAAGTCTTCACGTGACCGGAGAAGTATCACCTTGGTGAGGTTGCTTGTCTGGAATACATGGTGCTGGTGTGTTTTCAGCACAGTGATGAGAATGACTATACTCCTGAACACTGATCTGAGTCTATATACTATTTAGAATATACGTCACACATTCTACACCTTATAATACACCACACACACACACACACACACACGCTTCTCCTACATATACTCTTTGCTTTAATAAATTTCTTGTTTTTATTTGTTGAAGCTAGAGTTGTCAAGTATGTTATGCTGGGGAAGAATGAGAGGGGGCATGATCCAGGGGTGAGAAGAAAGTGTCTTCAGATTGAGGGAGTGTTGTGGACGGAGTCTGCTGGATATCTCCAGGATAGAGATATTGAATTAAAACAAATGTGGGTGTTAATTCCCCTCACTCCAGGGACGACACTAAAGTGGTAAAGAAGAACAAGTAACTACTGCGATATTCATTCTTTACACACACGACAGCTGTTAACAACGTTTATGACAATGTCGTATGTGGCTCCACCTGGGATAGTTTCGATATAAGCTGAGTATGCTTCACCAAAGAGCAATTTCCCAGGGCTGACATATTCAACTTTCTATACCACAATTTCTGCTACACTAACCATCTCTCAACAATACACGTGGTTCTCTCAAAGTCTAACTAACATAGCATTTCTTACGTTGTCCATCTCAATCTCACTTTGTCATTTCACAACCACAATAGCGTCAAATCCCCAATCAACAGTGTCTGGTATGAAATCGTTCTTTCTTAAAACCACGTCTGCATAATTAGCACTTGAATATCACCGATCACATCTTCCAACTGACTTTCAACGTTTTCACTTAACATTTAGTCTGTTTGATTACACCACAACTGGTTTTCTGTTGATTTGGCAAATGTTCCAACCTACTGGAGATACAGCGGCTGTCTCTTAGCCTACCAGACGCATTTTTAGACAAGGAATATGATGATCAATCCGTATGGTCACGGCTAAGAAGGATATCAATGTTGCGAAATGCTGCGTTTACAGCCCAGAATATGTTCATGGACTTCAACATCTTAGGTACCACTTAGAGAAATAAACATAAGAATGAATGTATTCTATACTAGCATGTAAAAGACCACTGAACCGTGACGCAAGTGGGCTCCTAATGGCTTTGCACGCAAATAAAACCGCCCAGGCATGATGCAAGCAACCTGGTTTATCACCAGAATTGGAAAACTGGTCTACCCCATAGCCTAATTGCTCCTTTGACATGACACACGATAAGCAGGGCTAAGAAAATCGCTCAACCGTTAAGGCTGTCCACCTTGTGAAACAGACCAGAGACACAACGTGTGAACACACTATTTGATAAGGTTCCCAAGGGGAAACTGTCAGACTGACAGGGGCCTCTCACAGCCACACACAGTGTGAAAGGCAAGCTGAACAGAGACTGCCCACTGCCCCAGGTGTGAAGGCCAACCATTCAGAAAGAATTTATGATGGACATACTAGGAGATAATTCAGTCTACACCATAAAAATGTGTGAATTGAAATTGCTCAGACAGGAGACTACCCCAGTCAATGGTGGGAACCAGACCCCCAGATCAAATAAGGCATTTAAAACCACAAGAAAGTGGTAATTGAATTAAACGTCTTGGGGAGATAAGGAAAGAGTATATATGTTCGGAGATTCTGATACTCAGATCAGGAATGAAATATCTTCGAACAGGTGAGAAGAGAAAGTAAATGTAGATTTCTTAGTAACTATCTAAGTCTTTTAGATGTATGTACTGATTTTCAGTCTATATCTGACCTAGGTTATTTCAAGAAATATCATTGTGCTTTAAGTGTTACTCTTCTGAGAAGTAGAAACGTATGGAAAGCAGATCTTGGCTAAGTTCTAGATATACTTTAGGTGTCGTGGTAGATGCTTGTTAGTTCTTTGTAAACTAGCCTAGTTGCCTGTTGGTGTGTGCATTTGTTGTACAGAATATAGTCAACTGACTATTTCCTTAATTCTTACCACAGCAGTAGCTAAGTGGTGACTAAACCGGGCAGATCAGCAATATGGCTTTTCTGTGTGTCACTTCAATTAGACTTGTTGTATATCTCATTTTGTAGCTATACAATATTATTACTAATTAATAATGCCTTATGCTATTATGTTGAGGATCATTATGTGTCAATTTTGAAGTAATATAATGTATGTATATCGGATGTTTGATATAGTTAATTGTCATATGCATAATTTTTGTTATACTTTGGACATGCACTCGGCAGACTTGTATTTGGTCTGTAACGTATATGGAAACTATGTTTCCCAGTTTGTTGTAGACAAGGATATTACTTCCTTTTTGCATTCATATTACGTATGTAAGAATAACCTTATATGCCATTTTGAATTTGCATACCTTAGATTTAGTTGATATTGATTTGTTATGTGGTAACTCACTACGAAGAATTTGGTGTTATGCTATTGTGTGCATATTGGCACATTGGCCATCGATTGCATTTGTAGCAGACGTGTAATGGCACCGATACTGGTCACGGCTTGTAAGCCAGAATGATGAGGCACTATTATAATACCATTACCGAACCTGTGAGCTGCTAAACCAACTTTGGACGGCGCGGCTGTACGACCCAGAATGTCGGTATTAGCGACATGGACATAAGACGGCAGAAATGTAATAATTACAGGCGTGTGAGACAATTTAAAAGCCCGTCCCCAACTAAGACATTAGGAGAGAGATATGGAGGGAGAAGGAGGTTGGTGAACGCAGTAGAGCTGGAAGATAAACTTGGCCAGACTGGTCATTGCATATGTGTGTGTTAGGATATATGTATTACTTAGGATTGTACTGATATAGAAATAGATATAACACATTCTTGACTTTTTTCCAAGCTCTCACAAAGAGCACCTATGTATAGATCTCAAGAGGAGCATTTTGTGTGATATTCACTGGCACAGGAACGGAGGCAATAAGGGGACGACCCGTTGCCGTGAAGATGGAACCGCGACTAACTAACTAATTAACTAACTAACTAACTAGATCTCAAGAACTAGAGACGACTAGGTAGTGCCAGGTCTGACAGGCTTCAGAATACCAGCAAGCTGTTTTGTTTCTACTGGAGAGATCGCTGATCTGACCACGGCTGTTTGCTGATCGAGCATACCGGCTGTTAGCGGACCTCTCACTGATCCAGACAGGATTCAGAGGTATGTATTTTATATTAATCATTTCACTTTCATGATTACTGTAGTGCATCAACTTATATGATTTAATCATCATCATCTTGAAAAACATCAGATGTATAATAATAATGATAGCCAATAAATGTTGTAGTTTATTTTAACTCATAGTTCAGTCGTTATACTTTTTAATTCCAATTGTGCATACGTGTTGTGTGTGTACATTGGTGGGAGCTTACTTACACACCAAGGAAGAGAATAGTCAGGGAGAAAAATCTGTACTGGGATAGTTGTCAATTACTCTTAAATTTAGACTTAAAAATGTATCTCAGCTAACCTTCCCCTTCCTACTCCTTGGCGAATATTCAGCATAGTTCATTTCAATTTTGTTACGCACCATTTGGAGCTGTATGTTGGATATTCAGGGCTTAATCTGTAGTTCAGCCATATAGATTTTATCCCTAGTCAATTTCTGACTATTTAGGGTTGCATGCCAGTGAATAATACTTTCATCTAGCCGGTGGCACACCCCGACTTCTGACAATCAATGGCAAGCGAGCTTCTTTACACGTGCCTATAAAGTTATGATTCTACTCAGAATTATAATGAGAAGAATCAGAAAGACAATAGAAGTTGAAAATTGGTGAAGAGCAGTATGGATCTGTGGAAGAAAACACGTCACAATAGACAAAATGCACATTAAGAACACTAATATAATAAGCAGAATAGAAGAGAAACGGCTTAACCAAGTGGATAATTTTACATGTTTGGGGTCATTTATAAGAGAAGATGGTAGGTACACAAAAGATCTTAAGAACATAATAGGGCTAACTAAAGTGGTACATCAGAAAATAAAACGCATCTTATGCGATAAGTCACTATCATTGAAGGACAAAAATAAAACTTTTGCAACAATAACATTTAAAAATTAAATTGATACGTGAAACATTCAAATTGAAACAATAAAGAGAAATTTACTTTTTAAATGTTATTGTTGCAAAAGTTTTATTTTTTATGCGTTACATCTTTGGCCTGCCGACTGTTGCTGGTAGGCTCAAGGTGATGCTGGCGAAGGCATACCTCAGAGTAGCTGCAGACACAGACCACCCACTGCATGAGACGCTGGACGCAGTTAAGGGTCAGCGACTGATAAGAGGGAAATCATGGATGGCTCAGGCGGAGGATACGATCAGACAGGTGTGCCCCTTGGAGAACATTAGGCGTGGAGAGGAGTGGGTCAGAGTGCCAGCCGAGCAGTCAGACTTGTGCAGAGTTATAATCACATTCAGCAGGGAGTGGCCAGCAGGGGCCACGGAAGTGGAAATCCAGCAACTAATTCAGGACAATGCTCACTCGAGTGATGTGATTATCTACACAGATGGTCCTGTGTCAAGAGGTGAGAGAAGTTGCTGGGGGCTCATAGCCAAAGCTAATGGTTGATGTTTGGGGCAGGAGAGCCTGGCATATGATACCACAACATCCAGCATAAGAATGGAGGTGGAGGCAATCACTGCGGCTCTTCGCTGGATGGAGAATACCACACACACACACACACACACACACACACACACACGTGATTGTAACTGACTCAGAAAGCATGCTGACAAGGGTGAGGACGGGCATGCTTCGTGCGGAGTGGCTTACTTCGCTTCGGGGGTCAAGGGTGACAAGTATCGCCTGGATCTTTTCTCCGAGGCATGCCGGTGTGCTGGGAATGAACAGGTAGACAGATTGGCTGGCTCTGCAGAACTTGGTGGAGTATTGATACATGACAAGGCAGAAGTGGTTGTGGCCTTGTGGGAGCACGTGCACACCTCGGAGAAGCCGACGCTCAACGCTCAGAGGAAAGGCGAGATGGACTTATAATCAGATTGCTACTGGTACTATTAGTGTTGGAACTCTTCGCTGGCTGCTGAGGTTGGGGACGGAGTGCTTATGGGAATGCCCCGAATGCTGTGATGTCGATTCCTAAATCAATCAATCAATCAATGACAAAGTGAGATTGAGGTTGTCAACGTAATAAATGCTATTTTAGTTAGACTTAGAGAAAAACTCTTGTTGAGAGATGGAACAATGGTAGGTTAGTGTAACAGAAATTGTGGTATAGAAAGTTGAATATGTCAGCCCTTGGAAATTGCTCTTTAGTGACGCATACTCAGCTTATATCGAAACTATCCCATGTGGAGCCACAGACGACATTGTCATAAACGTTGTTAACAGCCACGACTGAGTCATTGAAGCTCGTGTACAATGGGGTTTGAAGCTCTTGGTGATGTGACATTGAAAAGTTGTGAAGTTATCAATGAGTGAGTGAGAGAGAGAGCGAGAGAGCGAACGAACGAACAAACTTTATTTTCAAAGGGTTAAGAATTGGGCACGCAGGCCCGTCTGAGAGAGAGAGAGAGAGAGAGAGAGAGAGAGAGAGAGAGAGAGACGTTGTTTTAGAAAGAAAACCAAGAGTGTAGAGAGATGTGTGAGTAGTCTGTAGAAGGGCTTCTTTAGCAGGGTACGATCGAATAGTAAGTTGAAGTTTTCGGTAGTTTAAAAGGGGGAAAGTGGTGACGTTGATAATTGTGTATTGTGAATGGCCTTTCAGATACAAGTTCAAGACACTCTTGACATACCTACAGAAGATACATAACGGGTCTCTAATTAGGTGGATTGAAGGAAATATCGGAATGTTTGGTTGAAGGCTTTGACGCTGGTGATAAGTGGTGAAATATACTTAGGAGAGCTGACGCTGTGTGCAACACAAATTGCAATAATGATCACGCACAGATATTATTGAGTCTAATTGATGACAGGTAGGTCAATGAAATATTATGGAATAGAGACTTCGTGAGACCAGTGAAGGTTATGTAGTAAATAGAGTGCGTTCAACGGAAAGTTGTATCTGGTAGTGTGATAAGGGGGGTTATGTTAATAGGCAATATGACCCTTGGAAATAATATCATATTGATGAAAATCTATTTAATAGGGGTGGGTTTACTGTTTCCAGGAAGGACACATTTGTCGAATATTGTGTTATGTGGAGAATTTGAGCTGGTGCTAGTAATATATTTAGTTGATGCCTTAAAAGTGTGCTTATTATATCATTGATAATATGTTATGTGGTTTCCTTGTCTGATTGTGTGTCATAACAAAGTAAAGCGTAAAAGTGTGCACAGTGTATGTAACTATTAATTCGTGATTATATAACGACAAAAAGAAATGCTTATGACGGTGGATATGTTAAACATTTGTGGTAAAGATCTGAAGTGTTTTTAAACACGGTTGTCATTGATCTATGCCAGAGGGTGATATGCGGCTGTTATATTTGGCTAATACACTTTTCTTCCTTTCATTCTTACTTATTCTATACAGCAACGACCAAACACAAAGTACACTGTAGAGACCGTAGCGGCCACCTGTTTTCATGTCTTCCATATCCCCAAGTTCTCGATGTAGTTCAATGAAACGCTATGGAATATACACTCTGTGACATTATGGATCAGTCACACACATTCCCAGTCCACCACATCCATAATAATACTTTTAATCTTGAACGGAGACCATCCAGATAGTAGGGTTATTAATAGAATAGAACCTTCCAGAACACGGTGGGTGAGGGCCAACGGCGCAGGCCCTCATTTGCGTGAAAAAGTTTGGGAGTACAACAATTGGTTATGTCCCTTAATGTTTACATGTATAATTTATATCAGTAATTTCAAATGAACATGAAATTTGCATGTGCATATAATAAATCAAAATGCATAGAAAAATGTTACATAATGAAAAATGAGTATCGTTTGGAGATACAATAAGAATGAAATCTATGGGACTTATCTGATTTACTGATGACTTTGTTGTGATCTAGATTTTGGTTCTCTTGTTCTTTCGCCGCTGCTGGAGAACAATTTAAACGTACACAACTTTCTCGCGGAACAATCTGTCGTTGGAATGAAAAAGATTAGTATTTTGTCACAGTTATTGTCCAGTCATGTCAATGTAATTTGAATAAGCATGGTTAATAATTTAATTATTTTTCTAGAGGAACAAGGATCTTTGACGGATATATTTGAGACGATAGTAGCTGTAATAGTGAGACTTTGTCGTGTATGGTTGTAAAAGTATTTTTACTTGGCAAAGCCAAGAGCTGTCAAGAATTTTAAATAGAATTCAATAGTCTTGAGCTTGCCAAAAAGGCTTGGCCCCAAAATAGCCTGTCATGGTCTTACAAATCTAGGAACAGGACTCGGGTTCAGGACAGGCAACAAACTCTAGGATATGTCTTAATAGTCTAATTTATTCTCTGGCGAATAAGGATTTCGCCATAAATCACAATATCAAAGAGTTTACATAAATGCATTCACAAATCATTATACACATATCTATCACAGCATAACTCTATCATTAATCGACTATATCTAAAGTCTGTGTCTGGTCCCCCTTAAGCTAAGCCCATGCTTCCTGTCTGCTGTCCAGTAGTCGTCTGGCCGCTGACGAGCGTCGGGTGAACACGGAGTATGACTACCTTTGAGCTTCACGTGCCAGTGGCCCTTGCACGCTTCTTGCGGGTTCCACCTGGGTCCACGACGCAGTAGGCCAACTTACCCCTGGTTCTCGAAGGCCCGAGACTGTTCGGGCACTCGAGCTATCGTGGTTCCTTCTCTTGTTAGGGGTTCGGTCTTGTGGTTGTATCCCCTCTATATATCCCTCTATCTTTATAGGACTATTCCTTATGTGAGGTCTTGACCCATACAATACAACATCTTCATCAACTTATTTTGGTTATGCATAGTGTATATAACTGTTTCTCTGTACCTTCCAAATTAACTGACTTGTCTTCTTCTTCTCATCAATCATTTCCTATTACCTGCTGTTGTTGTGGTGTTGAGTGGTGTGCTGTGTTGTGTGGTGTGTTGAGTTAACTTCTGTTGATTGGGGTTCTCATAGTTTGCACCACTTTCCCCTATCTTCATGAGTTGATATGAGTATAACTCATCTAGTATTTATTGTTATTCATGGCCATCATACAGAACTTCTGATGTGTATTTGTTACAAAATGTAATCCATACAAAATCATGACAACAATACTGTACATTATTAAGAGGTTGCTACAAAATGTACCTCTCCTAATCCTCCTCTCTTCCTCTACATATTATTTTATTCTTCTTCTTCTATCAGTGCACATCATGTCCACCCTGTTGGCTACCAACAGTTGGCTATAGACCGAGGTTTTATTTACCTTTTGGTCTGGACAGATTATCTAGGCCGTCTGTCACAAATGGCATCTGTGAAGCGTAACCTATTTTTAGGCAGTGCAGCTGATGAGCGCCTAGTCTAAGTGAAAATCTAACACATAAATACAACTATTTTTTCTATCACACCCTATTATTCCAATTCATGAAGAGGAAAGGAATGATATAATCTCTCTCTCAGCTCTTTAGATTGCGAATAGGCAGAAATAAGTATGTTTCAAGCGAGGCAGTGGTTCTCGTGCACAAACTGTCTTGTGGATAGCAGATATCAATTTAAGCAGTTTTGATGAAATGCATAAGAGTGCGTTTGGATTCTCACCTCGTACAGTTTTCCGTGATAGAATGGTCTAGTATGCACACAGTAAAGTTAACAGAAGTATTGAAGAACTTCAGAGCTTGCAGTTTTGAGAAAGTATGAGATTGTCAGTTTTGCCGGGGAAAAGGCTCTGTGTAGTCAGAAGTTAGTAGTCGACAATTTAACATTTCAGAGGTTTTATTTTATCAGTAATACATTTAAATTGACGCACAAACACTGGATACCTCTACTATACACATCTGGGCATCAGATAGATATGAGGACTCACATGCTTACCTCGGAGTTCGGATCAAACTGCCGTCTTTATCAGGAAAAACACAGGTCACACTAGTAATCTGACCGAAGGTCAGGCTGGTTGTAGAAGAAGTGGGCGATTTAAATATCTAACGCTTGCGGCAGTTCAGAGGTATCATCACATGACCTGCCCCCTCCAATGATCTCCCTAGTTGTAGACGCTGTAATTTCCAAATTTAGCTGACACATGTCCATCTTCGGTGTCATGTTGGTGTTCGTTCTCGTTAGTGCGGTCAATTGTATAACTTCCTCTGTTTGGGTGTGCAAATTTTGACGTACTGTACAATGATGGTGGATGATTATGTCATATAGCCGCACCCCAGATTGTTCTACGGCATGGAACTAAGTTTCCAGCATTTACCGTTGTCAAGCTTTTCCTATATGATTCACTCCAATGTATTCACTTCTGCAGCTGACTGACATGGTTCATCAGACACTGGATGTCGACTCAGAAAGTCTGCTCCCACATTCATCTTCCCAGGAACGTATTCAATCTGGAACGAGTATGGTTGAAGAAGCAATGACCACCTCATAAGTCGTGCATTCAAATTCTTGGATGCTGCGAGAAACATGAGTGGTTGATGATCACACTGCACGGTGAAGTGTTTGCCATATAGGTATGCCTGGAACTTCTGTACACTCCATATGAGCGCAAGACATTCTCTCTCGATAACACTATAGTTTTTTCTCCGCTGCATTCAATTCCCTGCTGGCATAAGCTACAGGGTATAGCTCTGATGGTACATCTCCCTTTCTCTGCAACAACGTTGCCCCAATTCCTACGTTACTGGCGTCGGTGCGCAGCACGAATGGTTGGTCGAGGTCTGGTAGATGTAAAACTGGATGAGCAGTTAAGGCTTGCTTGAGTGCTGTGAAAGCTTTCTCACATTCAGCTGACCAATTGACTTTCTCTGGTTTCCCCTTTTTGGTAAGATCCTTTAAAGATGCTGACAGAGTGTTGAAGTCTTTGCTGTATCTTTGATAGAATCCACATAAGGATACAAATGATCTCACATCCTTCTTTGTTTTTGGACGAGGTGCTCTCTGGAGTTTGTCCACATTTCCCTCTTGTGGAGTTATTAGTCCATGAGATATCATATGACCCAGAAAGTCCAATTCTTGAAATCTTATTTGACACTTCTTTGGTCTAGCCGTCAAACCAGTTTCTCTGAGGCGTCTGAACAAAAGATGCAGTGTTTCTACATGCTCTTCAAATGTTTCAGTTGCGATCAGTATGTAATCCATGAAGTGACTGATGTCTGGATGCTGTAGTGGGTCAAGTAATTTTCTCATCATACGTGTAAAAACGCTGGGAGCATTACTTAATCCGAATGGAAGAACGTTGAACTCATAGTGTCCTCCAGGCGTGCTGAAAGCTAACCATGGTCTAACTTCCGGTTTTACAGGAATCTGATAATATCCCTTGCTGAGATCAATCCTAGTAAAGTACTTAGCTCGGTTGAGTGCGGTGAAGAGTTTATTCTGATCAGGCAGAGGTTCTGCTTGGAATTCAGTAATAGCATTGAGCTGTCGATAATCGATGCATAATCTATGTTCTCCACTTGGCTTTCTCAACAAAACGACGCTGGCACTGTAAGCGGATTCAGATGGTGAGATGATTCTGCGGTGAGTAGTTGTTGTATTTCTTCCTCTAAAGTCTTTTGCTTTGCATAAGGAACTGGGTAAGTCTTGACTCACACAGGTACTGTGTCATTTAACTTCATGTCAAATTCCTCAAAATCAGTACTTCCTGGCTTATCTGTAAGTACTTCTGCATACATAGCCATAAGTTCCCGAATCTGCTATTGCTGATCCTTTGATAAGTTGGGATTGATTTCCACATCCTTAAAGGTCTCTTTGGCTTGCAGTGGGTAAGCGACTCCCATGGTTGATCCTTTTTCGACTTCAGTAGCCACACTCATGGCCATCAGATGTGCAGGTTCGGTGGTTGAGGGTCTTTCATAATTTCTTCTGAAGGTTTATGTGGAAATCTTTCATCTTGCCTTTGACAGAAATCTTGTTAGTTGGTACGAGATATCTTCTCCGTCACTACATAAGGTCCTCTCCATCCTATTTGCAGCTCATTCTGACTGGTTGGAAGCAGTAACATCACCTTCTCTCCTACCTCAAACTCTCTATCTTTTGCCTTTCGGTTGAAGTAATGAGCAATTCTTCGTCTGGCTTGACGTAGATTGACATTCGCTTATTTCCAACTGTGTTGCAAACGATTTTTCAACTCGGCAACATACGTAGATGCAGTCACGACTGTATAATCTGTATGATCATCGGTCCAGGTTCGAATTAACGCCTCAAGTGGTCCTTTGATCGGTCGTCCAAACAACAATGTGGCTGGAGCAAAACCTGTTGAGTGATGGGGTACTTCTCTGTAAGCGAATAGAGCTGCGGGTAAAGTCAAGTCCCAATCCTCTGTCTTCTCCTGGGCAATTTTGCGCAGGATACTGATCAATGTCCCGTTCCCGTTCCCAGATATGGCGTGAATGAAAAGTCTGAATGTCTCTTCCATAAGTTTACTACGAAACTGTGAACCGTTGTCCGTCAAGATTCTTTGTGGGAATCCTAGACGTGTGAATATTCCTAATAATGCTTCAGCGACGTGTTTGGAGTCACAGCTGGGCATAGGAACCGCTTCGGCCCACATGGTTATTGTGTCCACAAGCGTTAATATGAATTGGTTTCGCCTCTTCGTTGCGGAGAGAGGTCCGATTCTACAGCCACTTTCTCGAAAAGTATTCCTGTAATGGGCACATCACCCAACATTGCCGGTGGTGTCCGGTTATACTTTCTGACACTGGGGGCATGATTTTACAAACCGTTGTATGTCTGAGTTTATCCCTGGCCAAAAGTAGTGAGTGGCAATCCGCTGTGTAGTAGCGTTGATTCCCATATGCCCACGAAAGGTAGACTATGGCCCATTTCTAGGATCTGGGCCCTGTATTGAGTTGGTACAACAAGTTGGTTGAACGCTTGTCCAGCTCTACTTGCTCGTCTGTAAAGAAGTGCTGACTTCATAAACAGATCACCTTTACGTGGAGGTAAACGTGATTTCGGTAGTTTTCTGAAGCAGGGATCCAAAGTACTGTCAGCTTCTTGTGCCCTCTTCAGTTCCTCCTTTCGAGGGATTGTCGTAGTTGTTTCTGGGGTCTTTTTCGTCTCGGAACGAGTCGTCATTGTCAACATAGCCACAGGTTGAACAGGGTCACCCAAAAAGACAAATCTACCGCCGAGAATTACGGGATAAATAGGATCTTCTAAGACTGCTGCCTTGATTGTCCCGGTGACATAACGAGATGCTATGCTCACCTTTGCCACCGGAAGAGACATAGTTATAGAACTCTTCAGGGGTCCCTGTAATTCGACGATCTCCTCCGGGTGAATTAAGGATGATGAAACAACGCAGTCATACGATAACCCGGTATCGTAGAGACAGGTCGTTTTGAATCCATTCAGCAATATGGATTCTACAACCGGAAGATGAGACAATGTGTCTTTATGAGGTGTCTGATTGGACGTTTCATCAGTGTTCACTCCTTTCTCTCTTCGGTTGGCCAAACATGCAGCTGTGTGTGGAGGTGGCTTCTTCCTACAATTTTTAAATGTGTGACCTCTGATTTTGCAAAAAAGTGCAGAATGGTTTTTCCTCCTTCAGCGCTGTTTGGGCTAAGTTTTGAGTGCTGCTTTTGGATTTACCAGTTTTCTTGGTGGCTAAGTTGCTATCACCTTCCTTTAGCTTTGGAGTTTCATCTTGAGGGGGAGTGTTGACCGAACGTCCCTTGCCTCCAATCTCCTTCTGAGATTTTTTAAGTCTCTCAGTCAGAAAGATGATGTTTTCTAATCGGTCAGCCCCGTTTTGTGTTAAAAATGCTTTCATCTCATTCGACATTTTGCCTTTGAGTTGATCTATAATGATCATCTCGCGTAGTCCCTCAAAACTTTCCTCGAGCCTTCCTGGGCAGGCCCATCGTTGGATGTAAGATTTCAATCTGTCAACAAGTTGTGCATAGCTTTCGCCTGGCTCTTTCCTTGCGGATTTGAACCGAACCTTATGTGATAGCCTGACGCGACACATGATGTTGATGATGCTAACAATACCAGCATCCCTTGCAGTGCCCTGGGGTATGATGGGAAGCCGCTCTGGAAGCAAGGATAAATAGAGGCGCGAGTCAGTTTCCTGGTCTCTCAAAACCAGACAACCGTGGCCGAAGGAGCGATTTTGTAGATCACTGTTTTCATGTAGATTATAAAATATGGAGGCTTTAACCAGCCCTCCCCAGTCACTGGACCAGAGCAGGGAGTCACAAATGCCTCTATTGAACCAAGACTGGCTTGTGTGGTCCACACACGAGGACCGAGGAAATCCATCAAAATGACTGGCAATTTGTAAGCCCACTCTTGGTAGTGACCCCTGGCCATGTTTGTGGTTTGTAGAGCAAACTTGAGCCCCGGCTCTGGTTAATGTCGTAGGCCACTCACATCCCCTTTTGTATACCCTTTCGTACACCCATTCGTATACCTGTTTATACCTGTTTATGCCACTATATCTCTGCTGTTAGGGTTATAGTTTTGTTATTCGTTATGTTATGGTTTTTCGCTGTATCTGGTCCCAGTCGACTTATGTGATGCGGGTGTCTTGTGTGGGTATTGAAGGTGCCCTTCGACTCAGCTGAACATGATTGAGGTCTCACTGTCATTTAGAGACCGCCCCTGTAGTTAGTACTAGGCAGCAGTTATCTCTGTGGGATTTCAGATTCCCATTTCTGTATGTACCAACTGTCCATGAGTCCTGAGATGATTACAATAGAGAGTCCATACCTGCTGTTATGTTGTTGTTTACGTTGAGGCTCTGTTGTTGCCATGTCCTTGTTGGTTTGTGGAGATGGGTACCTAGTCATGTGCATAGCGATGTTAGGCAGCAGTGATTACTGTGGGAACATAGGTTCCCATTTCTGTATATGTCAGTTATGTGACATGTCAAGATGCCTGTTTGTCCCTGAATCATGCAGTTCTGCCAATAAAAACCTAATTTTGTTGTTCCTAATTTGTTTTGTTTAGTCTGTAGTTTGTTGTGTAAACTCATTGATCCTGTTACAGTCCAGCAGTGTAATCTTCTGTCTGGGGTGTACAACAGTACATCCCCCGCCCTAAGAACTCCTGGAATCTTCTGTCTTAATTCTACCCCTTTTCTTGTTAACAGAGGAGGATATACACAGTGCTCTTTCTCTATTTCTCCTTATCGTCCTTTTCTTCTCTGGCCCATTAAAAGTCAGTGTTGCGCTTCTTTATCTTTGAGCACTTAAGTATAGGAAATTACATCTTCCTGTCCTTGATATTTTACCCTCCTATGACAAGTGGCGAGCCTCGGCCTGGATTGTTTGGCGGCCTTTAGATTATCTTGTTGGTGTCTGTTCCAGTC
Organism: Cepaea nemoralis; assembly: GCA_014155875.1. Taxonomy (NCBI): domain Eukaryota; kingdom Metazoa; phylum Mollusca; class Gastropoda; order Stylommatophora; family Helicidae; genus Cepaea; species Cepaea nemoralis. The sequence goes on along the minus strand of JACEFZ010004379.1, from coordinate 27,355 downwards.
TTCAATGATTCTTTTAGGTGGTAGTTCCATGTTTGTTTGTTTTTTGGCTTTTTGGGGGTGTGAGAGGTCCCTGGCCAAAGACATTAACTGGGTTCAGGTTTGTTCCCCAAGTCTCCAAGAAGCACAGCATTGAGAGAAGAGCCTCCAGACCTACACCACATCTCAAGTCGTCGAAATTAAAGGTGACCTTATTCCATGTTTAGGGAACCGAAGTTTCCCACCCAGCCGGCACTCAGTCTGAGTCCGCTGGTATAAATTAAGAATGAGAAAACAACGAAGGTCACCAAACTTTAGCTATAAAGTCTTTTGGAATATGCATGTATATTCCTACTGAAACCATCAAGCTTTACTCAGAAAGCTATAGAGGTGGTTGACGACTCCATGAGAGCAGAATGCCCCCACATTCAATAGAGGCTGGGGCGGTGCTTGTCCAAGAGAAAAATTCTGTTGATTCTTTTGGGAGAACAGTTGTGGACTGTTCATGCGACTGATTTCAGCAGTGCCAACATCTGGGGCAATCCATAGAAGTACCTTTCCCTTGTTTGTCTGGAAGAGGGGACATCAGAAATCCATCCCACCAGTGTGTCCCACCAGCAGCAGAGCGCGGGACATCCATATTCAATCCCCACCGGTGGCCCCATCACCTGAGATCATCGATGAGGATGTTTCGCTCATTGTACATCAGTCCACCATGTTCGTTTGAAGTGACAGATGACAATGTTATCTGTGGTGATAAGAAAATCCTTTCCTTATAGGCGGAAGCAGAGGAGTTAATAATACCAGCGTGTTCATCGAGGTTCATGATATAAGTGGACATTAAGGGTTGAGCGGTGAATGAACAGTGATTTCCTATATTTCCCCCGTGCATAGAACATTTAAAAGCGATACATAATAGACATTAAATGGAAGGAAACGATATCCAGTGAGCATTATCAGCCAGAAACATTTGTTATATATTTCCACGACATGGACAAATAATTAATTACTAGTTAATTATTTTGTGTCATTCAATAATAATTCGAATTAGGAATCCCCACAGAAAGTGAGTCCAAGACGCCATGTCTTCCAGCATGTTTTGTTTTGCTTTGTTTTTTTTTTCCATGTACAGGTATTCTTCTACCCCGCTTCATTTGGGTACCAAGGTGACAACTGAGAAATTACTGACTCACCCCATGGAACTGATGGATGTTGCTGGCAGAAGCAGGGCTACCAGAATCAGACTGGGGAAACAAAAACTGGGTTTGCCTGCATAGTCATGGGAATTATATATCTTTTTCAGTGGCAAGGGAGTCTGCATCTTGGTTTGCAGGTGATCTAGTGGATAGCATGCATGTTATTCCGGTCGGTTTGTTTTTTTTTGGTTACAAGTAGGGATTGTAAATTTAAGGGGATGCCTGTGTGAAATTTTTTTGGGTGCCCCTATGTATTGTATCCCTGGAGCTAAGTGTTGATGTTGATGTCAGGGTTGCTAGTTTATTTTGTATGCAGTCTGCATATTCCTCATGGCCACTCAGAAGATATGGTATTATCTTTTGTCAGGGACTGACTTTTGTAAATTGTCACTGATGTATGTTTTTAAGGCAGGTTCAGAAAATATAACTGGTAACAATTTTACGCTGAGAGGTTTAAGTCCCGTGATGAAACCCCCTTGACTGTTTATTTAAATAGTCCTAGTGTTTTATCTAAACCCTAAGGGTCTAGAGTATTCGACAGGGACCGTCGAAAAATTGGGGGTGCGATGTGTGATAGCCTGACGCGACACATGATGTTGATGATGCTAACAATACCAGCATCCCTTGCAGTGCCCTGAGGTATGATGGGAAGCCGCTCTGGAAGCATGGATAAATAGAGGCGCGTGTCAGTTTCCCGGTCTCTCAAAACCAGACAACCGTGGCCGAAGGAGCGATTTTGTAGATCACTGTTTTCATGTAGATTATAAAATATGGAGGCTTTAACCAGCCCTCCCCAGTCACTGGACCAGAGCAGGGAGTCACAAATGCCTCTATTGAACCAAGACTGGCTTGTGTGGTCCACACACGAGGACCGAGGAAATCCATCAAAATGACTGGCAATTTGTAAGCCCACTCTTGGTAGTGACCCCTGGCCATGTTTGTGGTTTGTAGAGCAAACTTGAGCCCCGGCTCTGGTTAATGTCGTAGGCCACTCACATCCCCTTTTGTATACCCTTTCGTACACCCATTCGTATACCTGTTTATACCTGTTTATGCCACTATATCTCTGCTGTTAGGGTTATAGTTTTGTTATTCGTTATGTTATGGTTTTTCGCTGTATCTGGTCCCAGTCGACTTATGTGATGCGGGTGTCTTGTGTGGGTATTGAAGGTGCCCTTCGACTCAGCTGAACATGATTGAGGTCTCACTGTCATTTAGAGACCGCCCCTGTAGTTAGTACTAGGCAGCAGTTATCTCTGTGGGATTTCAGATTCCCATTTCTGTATGTACCAACTGTCCATGAGTCCTGAGATGATTACAATAGAGAGTCCATACCTGCTGTTATGTTGTTGTTTACGTTGAGGCTCTGTTGTTGCCATGTCCTTGTTGGTTTGTGGAGATGGGTACCTAGTCATGTGCATAGCGATGTTAGGCAGCAGTGATTACTGTGGGAACATAGGTTCCCATTTCTGTATATGTCAGTTATGTGACATGTCAAGATGCCTGTTTGTCCCTGAATCATGCAGTTCTGCCAATAAAAACCTAATTTTGTTGTTCCTAATTTGTTTTGTTTAGTCTGTAGTTTGTTGTGTAAACTCATTGATCCTGTTACAGTCCAGCAGTGTAATCTTCTGTCTGGGGTGTACAACAGTACATCCCCCGCCCTAAGAACTGGAATCTTCTGTCTTAATTCTACCCCTTTTCTTGTTAACAGAGGAGGATATACACAGTGCTCTTTCTCTATTTCTCCTTATCGTCCTTTTCTTCTCTGGCCCATTAAAAGTCAGTGTTGCGCTTCTTTATCTTTGAGCACTTAAGTATAGGAAATTACATCTTCCTGTCCTTGATATTTTACCCTCCTATGACACTTATAAGAGTCACCGTCCACTTCAAATCGACTTAAAAGTGCCTTCTTGAGTGCCGTATAGTCCTGCTGTTCCTCACGTGTGAGTCGAGAGAACACGTCGGACCTTAATGCTTGTGACAACTTAGTTGCCCATCGTTCTTCCTCAAGTCCACATCTGACACACATCAATTCATAGCGTGACAAAAATGCCTCGATGATGTCCGTCTGTTCATTGAATGGTTCAAGAGGAAATGACATAGCTCCGGAATTAAGGTGGGAGACATTAGAATGTTGCTCTGCCACTGGAAAACCTAATGAGTTTGAGGGTGTAGGGGCAATTCCTCCCTCTAATCTTCGGATCTCCAAGTCAGTTTCCATTCTCTTCAACTCCAGCTGATGTTGACGTTCTCTCTCCTTATCCCTGATTTCATCTTCTCTCATGGCTGTTTCCGCCTGAAGCCTTTTCTCTTTCTTATCTATTTCAGCTTGAAGTTTCTTTTGTTCCAACTCATATGCCTGTAGGCGTTCCTGCTCTTTTTCAGCTAATTCAGCCTGAAGTTGTTTCTCATTGAGGGCTAGATCGGCTTGAAGTCTTTCTCTCCTATCGAATTCGTCTGAGACATACTTAGCTAGCTCTGGACCATCTAGTCCACATTTTTTATCGATATCAATTATCTGAGCACGAAATTTAGCAGCTTCGGCCATTCTTATGTTTGATGATTTTATTGCCTAGCCAAAAAAAAATAAGTGCAGTTTGATCTGATCCGGGTAAGCCTGTCACTCCCTGGATCTGCAAATATATAGCAAAGCATGCACTATATTAAACAAGCAATCACTAACTAATTTCTTTTAACCCCAAGTAAACACTTTTAATAACACCACTGAGGTATCTGACCGAAGAAATATTAAGCAAATTTATTTCATGTCTATCTGCCAATGCTCCATAAGCTAAAGACAGAAGGCATAGAAGTAACCAGAATTGTTCGACTCTTACTAATAGAATCCGAAAATAGACAGAGATTTCCCTCCGGATAAGGATTTTCCTGTAGGTGATGAAATACTGTAAGTTCAAATTCTTAAGGAAAAACACTTTCTCTATAAGAGAACAATGTTTAGACAGTAGATTCACACTCTATTTTCCTCTGGAACACTCCTTTTGAAACAGAGATACTATTTGAAAGAGTCCCTATGAATTCAGAAGGAAAATGTGTCCAGTCACCAAATTCTCATTTTATAACCTGGAAACAAATCACAATTGTTCAGATTCACATTGACATTTGACCAATATCAGTGATTCACAAATGTGACATGAGTCAGATAAATGCAATTCCTTGCATGTGGTTATTCAACAATAACCAACATGATATCTGTCTATCATCTAATGACACTATTCTAATCTGAAAATTTTTGTGAGTACAATATATAAAATTGTTTAAACAAGTACATTGTGTCTTGTGCAACTCAATTTATTTGTTCTCTTATCAAGTATCACTTATCCCTCAGGTTTAGTATCCCTCGACAAGTAATCTATTCCCAGGGTTTAGATCCGGGACATAGCTATCCCAATATGTCTGCTAGGGTTTAAATCCGGGACAAGCCTATCCAATAGGTCTGCTAGGGTTTAAATCCGGGACGAGCCTATCCAAACGGTCTGCCAGGGTTTAAATCTGGGACGAGCCTATCCAATCTGTCATATATTGCGAATGGACTGGGGATCACTGGTGTGCATAACCCATATTCTGGTTAAAGAAGCTGGGCCCCATCCTCTTATAATTGTTAATACACAAGAATATGACCCTTGAGTATTTCAGACTCAGGTTTACTTCGTCTAGGTGGTTGTGATCCCTTTTTTGGAATAGTTAATACCAGATGAGACTCTGCCCTTTCATCAAGGATCCTATAGCTCTTGAGCCCCCTTTGATAGTCTGAGAAAAGTCTGAAAAGACTTCATCAGCATGAATCAGGTGAAGAATAGCATGGGTCTTGACCAATCATGAGATATAGAGTCTTCTCTCTCCCCTATGTTATCATTTAGTTGAGTTGAGTAATTTGTTTAATGATTATTTACCAACTACTTATACACATAGAACACATTGTTTTCACAAATAAAACAGATATTTAACAGACAAGTTGAACTGAAATTAAATCATGAGATCCGGTTACTGTTTGTGTAGTTTTATTGATTGGGCCTGTTTCTTTTGGCCTTTTGATAAAGCTTTTCACATCATATGTAATGAATACATGTTTGTTCATCAATGTGTAAATGCATATCAGTACCATAAATTTGTAGCCAATCAATAAAATAATAATAATATGTGTGGTATAAGATCTTTTTTCTGTGCAAAGACAATTCTAAATCTTAATTTGCCCTATATAGTTTTGGGCTGTCCTGTCCTACTTTTCCTCTGAGGGATTGGGTGTGTTGGCAAGAGAAATGTCACCTCTGAGTCACCTCCCTCTTCTGGTCATGTCGCCACCAAGAACATCACTGTGTAAAATTCACATAGGTTTGTATTATCATACCAATGTAATATTTTTAGAATGCTAGTAAGAATGAACAAGACACAACAAGAAGGATAAGTTCCCCCCCCCCTCCTCTGATCTGGTGTTGTGTTAATTTGTGTGTAGTCAGAGATTATCACACTGTATGCACCTGCTATCATCTGTTCCCTGCTGTATGCATGTTCTCAGTGTATCTGGGTTCATTGAGATGTGTACAGTCAGACATTGATAGGAGAAATGATGTGTTGTTCCATTGAGCATTTAAGTCAAGCAGATAGGGATAGACCATGACAAGGATAGGATGCATTTTAATAAATGGCATACAATACAACATCTTCATCAACTCATTTTGGTTATGCATAGTGTATATAACTGTTTCTCTGTACCTTCCAAATTAACTGACCAGATAGGGAACTCTGGTGCACTCAGGAACATGGTTAAACTGGTGCCCATATATAGGGCACCCCAGCTGTCACGGCTTAAGAGCATGCGCATGAATGAAGAGTCCATGAGCCCATAGAGTCAGAGGCGGCCTAATCCTGCAGAAATGACCAACCACAGCGCATTGTTCATCTCAGAAGTAAAGGCACCCCCTTCTTCAGGGGGAAGCTACCGAGCGAAAAGGCCTGGAATTTGTCCGCATGACCCACTTCAGGAGGGAACGCCAGACACCATGATGGCATTTCATGAAGATTGGAGCAGCACTGACAACTATTGGACTCCCTCTCCATCAAGGAGTGATTCTTCTCTCTAAGTCAAATGTCATCTGAGGCGGGGTCCGATGCCCTGTCATCCCTACCAGGCTAATGAAGTAATGTCACGGACCTCACAGAGACCTATCCCAGTAGGAGGTCATGTTCAGAAGCCGGCTGTTCACACGGACCTCCCAGAGATGTATACTGGCAATAAGCGCCGCCGACATGGTCTCTGTGATGATGATGATGATGATGATGATGTCTGGTGATGACTCTCTACTTATTGTTAGTTCTGTCTGTAATGATGATGTCTGGGTATATGGTGCTAGATATGTACAGGCATCCAGTGGGTGGTGTGATGTTACTGGGTATATGGTGCTAGACCATGTTGTACAGGCATCCAGTGTGGTGTGATGTTACTGGGTATATGGTGCTAGACCATGTTGTACAGACATCCAGTGTGTGGTGTGACGTTACTGGGTATATGTGTCAACAACCTACTTGCGACAGGTTATTCAGGACTCCCTACTTTTGCACAACACGAATCAATAACTCGTGTGGTTTGCAAAAGGATACATTTTTATTTAGAGCTTATGACACACAAGCTCGGCGAGCGGATTACTTCATTGATAATCAACAACATGTTATGTTTCACAGATGCAATGAAGAGGTGGAAATAATGATACTATACACTAATTGGAATCTAAGGTCTAGCTAACACTATTGTCTATAAACTACATATGGTTCCTAGCGAACACGTCTATTCTCTCTCAGTCCTTGTCCCCCGTCTGAGGCACGCTTCTAGTTGCGCGTTCAACTTCGGACATTCAGTCCTGCGTGCGCTGACGAGTTCTGCGTGCGTAGAGTCCCAGCACGCTTGGCCAGTTAACTAATGTAACTGGTATTCCCCATTTACTCGTCGAGAGGTGAGTTTCCTATACTCTCGCTCATACGCACTTAATGCTCTCGTCGTTGACACACTTGTGTCCTGTTGTCAAGCTAAATATAGTGCCTGTGTCTCTCCTGTCTAGTATTCTCTGTATAGCTCCGTCTTAACTCACTAAGCCCCTGTGTGTAGATCTTTGACAATATGGTGCTAGACCATGTTGTACAGACATCTAGTGTGTGGTGTGATGTCACTGGGTATATGATGCTAGACCATGTTGTACAGACATCCAGTGTGTGGTGTGATGTTACTGGGTATATGGTGCTAGACATGTTGTACAGACATCCAGTGGATGGTGTGATGTCATTGGGTATATGGTGCTAGACATGTTGTACAGACATCCAGTGGTGGTGTGATGTCATTGGGTATATGGTGCTAGACATGTTGTACAGACATCCAGTGGATGGTGTGATGTCATTGGGTATATGGTGCTAGACATGTTGTACAGACATCCAGTGGATGGTGTGATGTCATTGGGTATATGGTGCTAGACATGTTGTACAGACATCCAGTGGTGGTGTGATGTCATTGGGTATATGGTGCTAGACATGTTGTACAGACATCCAGTGGATGGTGTGATGTCATTGGGTATATGGTGCTAGACATGTTGTACAGACATCCAGTGGGTGTGATGTCATTGGGTATATGGTGCTAGACATGTTGTACAGACATCCAGTGTGTGGTGTGATGTCACTGGGTATATGGTGCTAGACCATGTTGTACAGACATCCAGTGGGTGGTGTGATGTCACTGGGTATATGGTGCTAGACCATGTTGTACAGACATCCAATGGGTGGTGTGATGTCACTGGGTATATGGTGCTACTGCTTGTTCTGGAGTGAGCACGCTCCGAAACTAGTCTTATTTATGCCTCAACTGCTTGTTCTAGAGTTAGCACGTTTTGCAAATGGTCTGATTTATTTGAATAACGAAGACACAAACAATAGATTGCACGATTTATTGCCTGGCATATTTCGCTGCATCTCGTCAGGTACATACTGCAGAAATCACACAACTTACGTGAATTAATTAGATAAATCCTGCAAACTGAAATATACACATGTTCGCACAGTAATGTCGATTGTCTACCACGGTAATTTTAAACTGACTAACATGTCTTTCTGCTTGCACAATGACGGCTTACGAAGGTTGATTAGTATAGCTTCAGCAAACTTTAACAATCCACTACTTTGTGTGTTGAACAACACACAGAAGGCACTGTCTCTTTCAACCACGTGACCGCTCTCGAGCACATGTCTCCCGACCGATGAAGCCGGACTGTTCCGGTGTGTCGGCCTGCCTAGGCTACCATCTTCTGTGTGTAGTATCTTGTCCAACCAATTCGGAATATGTTCCGAAACCCTGCAATGTAACTGTCGCTCAGTTCTGTCTATGTAGATGGCCTCGCATCTGCATGTAAATTGGTAAATACAATTTGATTTGGCGTACAAAGCTACAGGTTCTTTTACTGCTGGGACTGGGATCGGTGTGTTTCTGTACCTGATGACTAGAGCTGCAGTACAGAATGTTCGCTCGACTGCTGTGGTGAGCCGATCCCGCATACGTTGCATTACGTCATCTCCTCGGAAGGTTAGCTGGATGAATACTTTGAGTTTAGGGACTGTAGTTACTTCTGATTTCGGTTGGGGCTGTTGGCAGTGTCGCTTTATAAATCCTGTGGAGTACCCATTCAGGTTTAAGGCATTCTTCAGAGTTTTAAATTCCTCTGTCAGTGTGTCCTGGGTGCATATCTTCCTAGCACGGTCAAACAGGGTCCGTACTAAGCCCCGTTTCTACTGGACAGGTGCGAAGCTCTGAAAATTTAAGTATTGGCCAGTCCATGTTTCTTTGCGGTACACCGATCTTTGAATTGTGCCGTTTGCTCTACGTCTCATTAGGATATATAGAACGGCAACTCTTCGTTGTGTTCGTGTTCCATAGATAAAGAGATGTTTATATGTGTCTCGTTAATTGTGGCCTGGAACGACGTTGCTTGTAGCTCGTCTGTGGTGATAATTAGTATATCGTCCACGTAACGACGGTAAAAGGCCAAGTTATTGATTTCTGAGGATCTCTTTTCTTCTAAGTGTGCCATGAAGATGTCCGCTAGAATAGGTCAAAGTGGGCTCCCCATGGCCACTCCGTCATTTTGGCGATATGACTTGTTTAGAAAATTGAATTGTATGTTGGCAGTACATAATACTAATAGCCTCTCTAGAATAGCTGTTGTTATGCCTAGTTTTAGTTGTTTGTCTCTAATGCTTTCGCTTCAAGAAGCCATTGAGGATTAAATAAGGTCAGTTGCGCAACGGACTCACTTTAGAAGAAGCCGTTGAGGCATAAATAAGATCAGTTGCGCAACTTGCTCGCTCTAGAAAAAGCCTCTGATGCGTAAATAAGATCAGTTCCGGAAAGTGCTCACTCTAGAAAAAGCCGTTAATTCATAAATAAGATCAGTTGCGCAACGTGCTCACACTAGGAGATGCCGTTGAGGCATTAATAAGATCAGTTGCGCAACGTGCTCACACTAGGAGAAGCCGTTGAGGCATTAATAAGATCAGTTGCGCAACGTGCTCAATCCAGAAGAAGTCTTTATGGCAGAGGTTCCAAAACCACGGCCCGCGGGCCACTTGTGGCCCACCAGCTGTAAGAAAGTGGTACGCGGAGGCCGCAGTGTTTAATATAATATATTTCAATAACTTTTTTTAAAATGCTCTCGGAGCGCCCCGCTAGCGTGCGATAATTTACTCTGCTCATGGTTGTTATGCTTAGATATTATCGAATGTGCCTGTTCAGTTTACAACGAAACTTTATGAAGTTCCCATATCCCAGCCTTGTCGACCAATCAGAGTGCACAAGGCGCAATGTTGTCGTCTGTTACAACTGTTTAGCAGAGTCGGTAGTATTGTATTGAAATTAGATTTTTTCAAATAAAAATTTACCGTTAAAGCCTATAAACATGAGTGTGAAAAATCTAAAATCAAACAATGGTAAAAAGCGAAAATGTGAAGATGTTGCTTGTCGTGAATTCAACGAAGATTGGATGGAGAAATTTATGTTTATGCCTAGCCGTAGTGGTAAACCAGTTTGCTTAATCTGCGGATTTTGTGTTTCTGTTACAAAAAATTTAATCTGGAACGACACTTCACGACCACACATTCAGACATAAATGCTCAATATCCGATCAATATACGAGAAAGTTCTCTGACCAGGCAGCAGTCATTCTTTACCAAGGCTCCTACGAAGGCGCCCTTCTGTTGGCTCGCAAAAAGAAGCCGTTCACCAATGCAGAAGAAATAATCAAGCCTTCCCCTAAAATTGCTGCTAGAATGCTTGGCGATAAAAAGTGTGAAACAAAATTTGATCAGATTCCTTTGTCTAATAATACTATGGCCAGGCGAGTTGAAGAATTAGTCAACGATGTTCATTATCAAATAGCAGCACATATCAAAAATTGTAATTTTTTTTTTTCATTGGCAGTGGATGAATCCACTGACATTTCTGACACAGCTCAGGTCGCAGTGTTTGTTCGAGCAATAAGCGATAATTTTGAAGTCATTGAAGAACTTCTAGGACTTGAATCAATGTATGCAACTACCAAAGGGGCTGATCTGTTTGAAACTCTGAAGTTGTGTGTAGAGAAAAAAACGTAGAATGGACCAAATTGGACAGTTTATGCACCCACGGTGCTCCGGATTTGACGGGTAAAAAGTCTGGATGTCTAGCATTATTGGAACAGTTTCTTGGCAGCACTATATTAAAATTTCATTGTATCATTCACCAAGAAGCTCTGTGTGGAAAGACTTTAAAATATGAAACATGTCATGGATGTTGTTCTGAGATGTGTAAACAAAATTCGAAGTAAGGCGCTGAACAGGCGTTAGTTCAGATAGTTTCTATCAGACCTGAACGAGGAATACGGTGAGCTACTGTTACACTGTGATGTCAGATGGCTATCTAAAGGGAAAGTTCTGTCACGTTTCTGGGCACTGAAAAATAGTGTCTATCTGTTTCTGTCTGGAAAAAAATGCATTGCCTACAGAACGGGAATGTCTGCTGAACGATGACTGGCTTAATGACCTGGCATTTTTGGTGGACATCACGTCTCATTTAAACTCTTTAAATGCGAGGATCCAGGGAAAAAACAAACTATTCACAAATTTGTGCGATGACATTTCTTCATTTAAAATGAGACTACGACTGTTTGTCGGACAGCTGACTGAAGGGACTTTAGAGGTGTTTCCAACTAGTGGTGGAAAAGAAATTTGACTTGTTACAGTACAAAGTAAAAGTTGAAAGTCTTCTGGATATCTTTCAGTCGAGATTTCAAGAGTTCACAATAGAGGAGGATAATGTTGCCCTCTTCATAAATCCGTTCGTATTTCCTGATGCCGAGCTCTGTCAATTACAGCAAAACCTTCAGCACGAAGTAGTTGATTTGAAATGCAATTCTGCACTGAGATGTAAATTTCTGGAGCTGCCTGCTTCACCTTCAGCTGATCATATGATTTCATTCTGGCGACTATTGCCTGTCGAACAATTTGAATACTTGCGTTCATTCTTCCAGAGATACATTTGTCGTTTTGGTTCGACTTACAGATGCGAGCAGTCATTTTCCGCAATGACCGTTATAAAAAAACAAGCAACGTTCCAGACTCACCGACAGTAGCCTAGCTGCGCTTATGACTTTGAGCACGACAGATTTGCGCCCAGACGTTGATTAACTGGCATCTGAACTTAAGTAACTGGTTATGAAAAACAGTTACAATTGTAAATTAATTACATTATTGCGATTTTCGAAACTGATTTAAATTTTATTGTTAAGTGAACTTTTGATTTTAAACCAAAAAATGACCGAAGTGTAGTTTTGACACTGACTGCTTTTAAAGTTGTAGAATTTTGTTGACGAAAGTTAAGAAAGGTAAGAATGATATTGCACGAAGGTTATAATTTTATACCGTTGTGGCCCGCTTAACTACCCAAAGTAGTAGATATGGCCCTCTGCTTGAAAAGCTTGGGAACCACTGCTTTATGGCATAAGTATGTTCAGTTGCGCAACATGCTCACTCAAGAAGAAGCCATTGAGGCATAAATAAGAAAAGATGCGCAACGTGCACATTTTAGAAGAAGCCGGTGAGACCTATATAAGATCAGTTGTGCAACGTGCTTACTCTAGACGTAGCCTTTGAAGCATATATGAGATCGATTGTGCAACATGCTTAATCTAGAATAAGCCATTGGGGCATATATAAGATCAGTTTCGCAACGTGCTCACTCTAGAAGAAGGCATTGAGGCATAAATAAGATTATGTTATGCTCTCTCTCTCTCTCTCTTGAAGAAGCTATTGAGTCGTAAATAAGTTCAGTTGCGCAACATGCTCACTCCAGAAGAAACAGTGAGGAATACATAAAATCAGTTGCGCAACGTTCTCACTCTAGAAGAACCCGTTGAGGATTAAATACGATCAGTTGCACAACGTGCTCACTCTAGAAAAAGCCGTTGATGCATACACAAGATCAGTTGCGCAACGTTCTCACTCTAGAAGAAGCCGTTGAGGCATAAATAAGATCAGTTGCGCAACTTGCTCAATCTAGAAGAAGCATCTGAAGCATAAATAAGATCAGTTGAGCAACGTGATCACTCTAGGAGAATGCTTTGTGGCATAACTAAGATCAGTTGCGCAAAGTGCTCACTCTAGAAGAAGCCAGTAAGGCATAATTACGATCAGTTGCGAAACGTGATGACAGTAAAAGAATCCTTCAGGACAAATAAATAAGATCACTTGCGACACGTTCTCACTCTAGAAAAAGCAACTGAGGCATAAATACGTTCCGTTGCGCAACTTGCACAATCTAGAAGAAGCTGTTGAGGCATAAATGAAATGACTTCCGCAACTTACTCACTCTAGAAGAAGCCGTTGAGTCATAAATAAGAACAGAGGCGCAACATGCTCCTTCTAGAAAAAGCATCTGAATCATAAATAAGATCAGCTGCACAATATGCACACTCTAGAAGTGGCAGTTAAGGCATAAATAAATTCAATGGCGCAACGTCCTTACTCTAGAAGAAGCCATTGAGGCATAAAAAAGATCATTTGCGCAACTTGCTCACTCTAGAAGAAGCTGTTGAGACATAAAAACGATCAGTTGCGCAACTTGCTCACTCTAGAAAAAGCATCTGATGCATAAATAAGATCAGTTGTGCAAAGTACACACTCTAGAAAAAGCCGTTAATTCATAAATAAGTAAAGTTGCTCAACGTGCTCACTCCAGCGAAATTCGTTAAGGCATAAATAAGTGCAGTTGCACAACGTGCTCACTCTAAAAGAAGCCGTTGATGCATAAATAAGATCAGTTGCACAATGTGCTGACACTAGAAGAAGCTGATGAGGCATTAATAAGATCAGTTGCGCAACGTGCTCATTCTAGAAGAAGCCGTTGAGGGATAAATAATATTAGTTGCGCAAAGTGCTCAATCTAGAAAAAGCATCTGAAGCATAAATAAGATCAGTTGAGCAACGTGATCACTCAAGAAAAAGCAGTTGAGGAATAAATAAGATCAGTTGCGCAACTTTCTCACTCTAGAAAAAGCATCTGATGCATAAATAAGATCAGTTGCGCAACGTGCTCACTTTAGAAGAGTATGCATAAAATTGTCACTCTAGAAGAAGCCGTTGAGTCATTAATAAGAATATATATATTCTGTTTTCTTGTGTGTGTGTTTTTTTTCTTTCTCTTTTTTCCAAAAAAATGTTGATGATGACGATAATGATAGAAATTATAGTCTCAAAATAATGTTTTGGATCTAGTTCCTTTGATGAATACTTGTGAGTTGTAGATCAATCTTGTGTCCATTCAACATTGGCTTTTGGATATTCTGCTGGTCTATGGACTTCTATGGTGCTCATCTTGTGTTCAAGTGGCGTTGGTCTTCTATCTGCAGCTTCGTTCTTACTCTCCTTTCAGCTTCAGAACACTAATGCTATCTGAGAATGGTAACATCTTTGGATGTACGTATCTATATACATATGAATACATAACAAGTATTAATACAAGAGATAGCAGAGATAAGAGATAATCTTAAGCTGTTTCCAGTGACATGCAAATGTCCTGATTAGCAGTTCAGAGTGCTGGTGATTCTTCAAGCACCCTTTTCATGAGGTAATACATAAGAGATGTGTAGGTGATGTGATGTACATTTGCAATTTGTCTCTGCTATCCACATAGAAGGTTTTCATATTTGCATGGAATTTGACAGATATCCACCTCATGATGCTGTAGAAGTATTACTTTAGCTATCTTTGACACAAAAGTCTAGTGTGTTCATTCATATGTTCAGATATACTATCATGATGGCATTACCTGAACAGTATGTCATATCACGCTACAGCTATAAGCCTTGTTTCTGTATTTGCATTTGATGTTTTTCCTTCTATGATGCCTATTCAATAACATTATAATTATCTAGGCATTCGTTCTGCTAACACAATTATATCGATTCTAAACTATGTATACATTATATACATATCACAAGACAAGAGTATTTCACGTTGAGATATGTGACGTTATCTTGTGAATGGTACTGATGTGTTACTAGTTTTAAATTTGCAATTTCTGTTTGATGTTATTGTTTTTGCTAGTGTCTGCTGAAATAAGTAAGTATATGCTGTCACGAGCTTATGATGTGCTTTGACTGGTGGTGTAGTGTAAGAAGTTAGTGTTAAGCTTTCTGTATATTCTGAAGCACAATCTTGTTTTTAAATATATGTTTTATTCTTGCAGTCACTGTTTTCCACATGTGATGCAGTGTCTGATTTTCTATAACAATAGTATTCATTAACATGCTGAATGTTACCAATCTAAGTCTGGTGAACTGTGTAAATGTATCCCGAGATTGTTCCTCTATTAAGTAATGTGATGATGGTGTGACTGTTGGCTGTTCATGTGTCAGTGGTCTATCTGTTTCTTTGTTAGTAACATGTTCTGTGAGGTGAGTCTGATTTCCCGTCACCTTGTTGGTCGTGTTTCTCACAAGTATTTTCTACGTGTTGCTTGTTGCATTTCTCTGTCTGTATGTCAGTACTTCAGTCCGTTGGCATAGTTTACATGATTTCTGATGTCTTTCTTAACGCCCGGCCAGTAGTAAGCAGACAATAATCTCTGTCTAGTTTTGGTCATCCCTGCATGGTCTGCACTTGATACGTTGTGCGTTAAGTAGAGCGCGTCGCTCCGATGTTATTTCCAACAACACAACTAATATCATTGTCGTGTTTAAAGAAGAAAACGCTCGCCTTCAAAAAGAAATCCGCCTCCTTAAAGAAGAGAAGGACACCTTTAAAACAACAATACATACCTTACAACTAAAAAGTGCACAGTCATTTAACAAAAGTGCACAAACAGGAAGTATCCATAGTGCTGCAGAGGTGTGTATGACCAGTGGATGTTGGTCACAAAATGACATACAGACAGTTTCTACAGGCTGCAACACTACTAAACCTGTAGAACGCGCACCATCCATCTACCCCATTGATGTGCGTATCAGCAACAGGTTCCAGGCCTCAAGTGTAGACTCTCCAGCAGCAGACGAGGAATAAAGAGCTCGGCAGCTACCACTACTGAGCATCAACAACCAGCCCAAATAAACAACGACTATAATAAACAAGAACGCATGAACGACGACAGTGACCAGTGGCAAGAAATCAAACGGACTCGTCAACAGCGTGAAATAACAATAGATGACAGTGCAACTCATGTCGTCATTGGAGACTCTCTGCTCAAGGGAATCTATAGTTAACGCATGTCCTCTTCTGACAGCGAAACAATCTCGATCTACCCGCTACCAGGAGCTGACATTGACAGACTGACCTCTACACTGCGGAAATTCAAGGTGAATGACAGAATTAGAAGAACAACAGTCCATATTGGTGTCAACAACATTATGAACAATAAAATCATAAGCACCTCACAACTCGCTGCATTGGAGGTGTTGTTGCGCAAGAAATTTCCTAAAGCATCTATTTTCTTTTCATCAAACATCCCACCATGTTATGGATTCCAGCGCCGTACTGCCGATGCTGGCAATTTGATTCTATATAAATTTTGTAAAGAAACTAACATGACTTTCATTAATAATACCCCGTATTTCACATCGCCGTCCGGGGCTTCCAAGAAAAAAACTATATAGGGATCAACTACATTGTTCCAAACTAGGAACTAGCATACTTGCGAAGAACATAAAATATCCTGAACGTACACACAACCAGAACTAGTTACAGGAGTAAACCGATATTCACCTCCGCCTGTAGCCATCTCTCAGTGTTCAGAAAACACTCAATCTCTGCCCACACCACCCTTGCCTAATCCCCAGGAATACAATGCCGTAAATAGCAACCAGGCTCCAATACCAATGTTGCTAACTATGGTGCTTTGTTTCCTCCCTTGTCCATAAAACAGTCTCCCCCTATCATGTCAAAGGGGACACCGTTAAACAATGTTGCAGAGCCCCCGATGCCTGCTTCCAATGTAGGCACTTCCAGTAGCTCTCATAGCAGTGGTCCCTCGTTGGACGATAATCTACACTCCTATCAGTGGACCGTCAACTTCAACAGCTAATGCCATACAATCCTGCAGCCCTGCACCAAGCTTTAATGATGTCACTCCTGTCAGGATCTTGCATTTGCAAACACTGGCTCGTAAATAACTAACAGATGTGATACAAACACTGTCACAGAATGATCATACGTGACACACGGCGAATACAATGTTAAACTCTTTATTCGCACTTCTCACTTGCCGCAAACACTACAGGCACAATCGTACTGCCATTGTACAATCAATACATACATGTAATGCATCAATATACACTTACAACACAGGCGCACAGTCTTCTGTACTTGCAGTAGGCGATCTCTCTCTCTCTCACAGCGTTCACTCATACAAGCTATACGAGCACACATTCCATCCACGTCTGTCCTGTACCACAGTCCGAGGCCGTCTGGCTTCTAACTGCAGTGAGTCCTCGTTGACCGGGTTGTCTCCCTGCGTGGACTCCGTGTACCAAGCGAGCCACCTTTGTCGTCACTGCGCAGTTAGCGTCGCTCACAGGCGTACCTGGCCGTAATTGCCAGGCGTCGATGATGAAGCCACGGCAGATCTGATAGGGAGATCCTGACACTCCTGAAACTAGACTTGTGTAATACTGATAAAAAATCCAACATCTGCAACTATAGATAAACATCTCGTCCGGAAATGTCACTTTTATTTATCAACATTCACAAACTACTAAACAGGCCGTTTTCAATACAACACTGAATCCCATTTATATATAGAAAAAACGAACGTTCAAACTGACATCGCTGGGTTAGGCTGCTGAACTCACAGTTGCTTTCCCCCAACACAACTTCTCGCATCTCAACTGATTTTCTCTGGTTTGACTCTAGATGCGAACTTCCAACTGAATAGTCTGTTTGAATCTAAGAAATTTGACTTCTTCGAATCTATCAATCAATGCATCCCTGAGTAAATGACTCCATAAATTGTTGAGTCAGTGAGTGAATCTCAGTCGAAGAATATCAGTCTATCAATAAATACGTGATTGAGTGACTGCCTGAATGCCAATGATCCATGAATTCTCTCTGAGAAAGCGAGTCTCTCTGAATGTCCTCTTTCTGTCTGCTCTCTTCAATTAGTCTTAACGAGTCTTCAATGAGCCTGACGTCTTCTCAGGGTCAGTCTCCCATCTTCAATGAGTCTTTGAGACTCTACTCAATTTTGCAACTTGCTACTTTTAAATACACTTGCATCTGTGAGTAGGTGCATCATGTTTTTCCCTTACTCACGAAAGTCACTTGCCTTTCCCGATAAACGCGTTAATCTCTCATTATTATTGTAACTCGTGCAACTTCATATTCCCTGCACTGACCCTGACCTTGGGCGTTTCTCAGCCAGACATAACAACACAAAACACCAATCTTTCACACCCAACAAAACCCGGTCCGTTTATTTTTTTCTCTACAAGTTGTACAACAGACTCGTTGACCATCCCGCACTAAACAACCTTAAACGCATCCCTACCACTGTGTGCTTTCCTTAACCTAACTTGCTGGGTTGGGGATCGCTGAACTGAGTACTCCATCCCGCCTTACCCAGCCTAATCTGTTACATCAGACTGTTAGGGACGCAGAGGTGTTTCCAATGCACCAGGGCCGGGTTATATACTAGCCAAGACCTATTGACGCGTCCTCGTCGAGCGTCCTGGGCAACAGGTCCCTTCGGGGTCCTGGCTAAAGTCAGTAGGATCGCCGATTCCTCCGAAGTCGGAGAGTGTCTGCCTGTACGGCGAGGAACCACCAGTCTGCACACCAATAAGCCAGACATGGGACAACGGATACTCAACGCAAACCTCAGGTCCTGTATGACATCACACTGATGTTGGACAACGGGATGCCTTCATCCGACATACAGGACTTTGCGTTGGAGCTCAAGTCAACAAACACAAACAAGCATCAGACAGGTGCTGGAAATGGTCACAACACTTTGGAAAATCTTCGTCATTGTAAAACCTATATGAAGACATTGTATCCGGATCGGACATAAAGGCTGCATTATTACGTAGAAAAAACAGTAGCTCGGTACCTGATGGGGCCCGCTTTGTTCACATCCAGCAGGTGAGTGGCGCTGGTACACAATGTGTTGGGCTGCAGTGTGGGTGTGCACCTGTCAGAAGTACCAGCCGAGCTGGTTACATAGCTTTTTGAAACCAGTGCCAACACCTGACAGAACTCCTTCACGGCTGAGCAGTTACAGAAACATCGTCGTGCAGGAAGTGTGGAGCAAATTTCTGGGGTATAGGTGTGTGGGATATTATTGGGCTTACATCTGTGAAGTGCAGAATCTAACTGGCACAGGCCAAGGCCTACGTGTGAGTTATCAGTGTTGGCAGACATACCTTGCAGGACGACCTGGATGATGGCAATTGTAGAGATGACACCATGAGAAAATACAGTGAGCCAGGTGATTTTACTGTAGCAGATACATAGGCAGGGAATAATGGTTCGGCGAAGCACACACAAGAACATTAGGTAAAGGGTAGAACAACTGAAAGATGAAACGGGTGGGAGAAATGACGCAATAGTGTACATTGATGGTTCTGTGAACTGCCGCGACCAATCTGGACATGGTAGGCGGGTGTGAGTTTAGATTTACGTGTGGATATGGCAAATAGGGATGTATGAGAGGAAATCTACAACACCAGCCTGTTATTGGAACGATCAGCATCTAGACCTTACTAAATCTGCTGCGAGAGACACAGTCTATGGGTTTGCCTGTGCATGATTTCGATTCTTAACTCAATCAGTTTTCCTGTCCCTGAATATTCATTCCCCTGTTTCCTACACATCTATATCGTCGCCCCTAAAAAAAAACCAGCCCCTGTATCTTCCCTGTCTTCCACCACTTCTCTTCAGCATAACCATTAGTCTTCCCCATTCAGCTATTCCGTCTTGTCTTCTAAAATAAGTATTTCATGCAGAGACTGTAATCATGACAGCAATAATAGCAGTTTCGTGCTAGGGGTTTGTGATGTGATGGGGATATTACATGGTGTAGGCCTGAGAGCGCCGAGGAAGATGTAGTCAGTCGTTCCCTCACTATAATAATAATAATAATAATAATAATAATAATAATAATAATAATAATCTCAAAGAAAAATCAGCATAATAAAAACGCTCCTAATTGTAGTAAGATGCATCTACTATTATAACAGCTTAGTATAATTTCCATGTCAAAAATTAGCTTTAGTAAATCGGTGCATTATTGATTATTGCTCATTTCCTATCCATTTATAATGCATCTATTATTTCAAGTGTTGTCGTTGTTGTCTAAGAATAGCTTCTTACGTGATGTCAATCAATCAATCAGGTGCCATCTCCAAAATGAAGGTTGGCTGCAATGGATCTCCAACACTGTCTGTCTCTTGCGTTGACTGTACATTCTGTCAGGCTGATGTTCGTCCATCTCTTGATGTTATCCTCCCACTTGTATCGTTGTCTACCTCTTGCTCGCTTGCCCTCAACCTTGCCCTCCAGTATGGTTTTTATAAGAGTACCATGTCTTTTAACGTGGCCAAAATATTTCACTTGTCTCCTCTTTATTTCTTTCATCAACTCTCTCTTCATTCTCAGTTTTTCTAGGGCCTCTGCATTTGATTGTTTTTGTTTCCATGAAATACGACCTATTCGTCTGTATATCCACATCTCCAGGGCTTCTATGCGACTTTCTAGTTGCTTGTTCAATGTCCAGGCTTCCGCGCCATACAGAAGCGTTGAATATACATAGCATTTGACAATTCTCATTTTTAATGCGTTATTAATCTCTCTAGATAATAATACTGATTTCATGCTGTTGAAAGCATTTTTGGCCATTCCTATTCTCATTTTTATTTCCATTTCACTTCTGCCATCATCTGTTATTATATGTCCAAGAAGTATTATCCAAGAAGTAGTATCTGCCCGTTTACTGTAATGTTCATTGATGACCTTTCCCTTTCATTGCAAATTATTATAGTTTTTGTTTTTTGGATGTTAATATCTAAGCCACATTCTGCACTGTGCCTGTTAACTTCTTCCACTAGGTCTTGCAACACTTGCTCACTTTCTGCTAGTAACACAGTATCGTCAGCATATCTAAGATTGTTTATGATTCTTAATTCTTACGTGATGTACGAATTAAATAATGTATGAGAGCAAGAAGATTAGAAGGCTAGAATGCCAGCGGATCGGCAAACTCAAATCTTAAAGCTGTGAAATTAACATTCGTTCACTTAGCGAGACGACCACAGGCGTCCAACTCTCGTCCGACCGCGCTCAGAAATTACCATCGCAGCTCCCTATTAACTTCGCCAACAGGTCGGCTTAATGCAGCCTTTGCTAAGTGTAAACACTTGGTTACTGTGTGTCCTTTCCCCCACGGCCTGCAACCCTGTTCCACAACTGGGCTATGTTATGAATAGTTTCCCTTAAAAGTCGCTTAAAAGTCGACAGGGTCGACTTCATTGCACCGGGTTTTTATCCCATATGGCTCGGTCTCTTTCCGCAGTACGGAAAGCGTCGCACAAAGCACGAACTCCGTAGCTTTTAGCGACGACCCATGGGAGTCTCCGAAACATTTAACTCGTAAACCTAAGGACGCGGCCCGAAATCGAACCCACAACCTTCGGCTCACGAGTCAAACGTCAAACGGCTTGACCACTTCGCCACAGAGACTCCCAAATAGTTTCCCTTTCTATGATTAATAACGAAATGTGATAACTTTCTGGCAGCATGTGATTAACCAATCTATCTCACAGCGAAATCAGATAATAAAACACTCATTTGTGTGTTGTGTTCATTTCACCCGGCACTCACGGATACTCAATCACGGAAACCAAGAACCGGAAGTAGAAACAGGACGGGAAGGGTGGGGGAGTGGGAGACACCAAGGGTCCGGTCAATAAGTGTACCCAACACACGACAGCTGATCATATCCCCGTAAATGAGTGTAGCCAACACACGACAGCTTATCATGTCCCCGTAAATAAGTGTAGCCACACGACAGCTGATCATATCCCCGTAAATAAGTGTAGCCAACACACGACAGCTGATCATATCCCTGTAAATAAGTGTAGCCAACACACGACAGCTGATCATATCCCTGTAAATGAGTGTAGCCAACACACGACAGCTGATCATATCCCCGTAAATGAGTGTACCCAACACACGACAGCTGATCATGTCCCCGTAAATAAGTGTAGCCACACGACAGCTGATCATATCCCCGTAAATAAGTGTAGCCAACACACGACAGCTGATCATATCCCTGTAAATAAGTGTAGCCAACACACGACAGCTGATCATATCCCCGTAAATGAGTGTACCCAACACACGGCAGCTGATCATGTCCCCGTAAATAAGTGTAGCCACACGACAGCTGATCATATCCCCGTAAATAAGTGTAGCCAACACACGACAGCTGATCATATCCCTGTAAATAAGTGTAGCCAACACACGACAGCTGATCATATCCCTGTAAATAAGTGTAGCCAACACACGACAGCTGATCATATCCCTGTAAATGAGTGTAGCCAACACACGACAGCTGATCATATCCCTGTAAATGAGTGTAGCCAACACACGACAGCTGATCATATCCCTGTAAATGAGTGTACCTGTCACGAGATCGCCATGAGTTAACCATATAATGAAAATACAGAAGTGCTTCGCGTATATTTTCTAGGCCACAACAGTCGTACTAACAGAATAAACACAGCTGCACGGGTTACATCGGGGCAGCACATATACACATTTGGTGGTGAGTGAGAAGGAATGGATACACCGCGTTGGCAGTTCATAAACAGTTAAAATCACATAGCCTTGCCCGCTCAGGATATGGAATAGTTCCATCTGTCATCTATAGTTCCGGACATCAGGCGAAATGGCGGCTGGGAGTGTCACCACTGAACAGAAGATTGACAGTTTATCAACAGGTCGGAAGTGCCCGACTAGGGAGAAAACGGTCAGACTGTCAGTGGGTATTTCCCGACATAAAACGGAATGGCAGATTTGACTGTCACCACATGACAGAAAGTTGAGGGCTGGTTATTGGAAACAGGGAACACCTGCAGTATATCAACAACGTCACGTGCACAATGTAGGTTGTTTGGAAAACCATGATTGGCAGCTTGGTATCGAAACCCTTTGTTGGAACTGTACAGTAACTCTCTAGATTGTTTTGAATGTCAAAACCAGTGATGACAAATCTAACATTAATGGAGCCAGGGAGGCTGGATCCCTGACATGGGATGATCTGCCACTGTGCCACCTGTGTGGGGGCATAAAGGATAACGTCACGTGATCAACTTTAGGAGTTGCCATAAAAACCCGAGTTGGGACCAACTAGGAAAACTTGAAAATGTGGATCTAGGCAGACATGCTTGTCACTGCAGCAGTTAGAACATCTAACGTGTGAAGGAGATATTTGATTTAGTTTACACGAGCCTGTATGGCTACCATTAGATGTAATTTAGTGTAAACTGCAGTGCTGTAAGGTATAACCTATTATAATATATTCGTTCTAATTAATATAGGCTGTAGCCTTGTGGAAACCAAGTGTGATGATTAGCACTGTTAGTGGAAAACTAGCTAGAGTAGGGAAGTGATACTTGGCTCTGTTAGTTGAGAATAGATTAGTGAAGTGTTGATAAGCTTTACTAGTTGAGAATTGAGTAATGAGGGATAATTGGGATCTTCCCGTAGGTGTCCCTGGTGGGCGGGGTTCCGCATTCTGTTTGCTGATATTTTTTGTCTTGGACTGATGATAACCTATGTGGTCAGTTCATCTGTCCCTGATAGGTTCATTATATTTTCTGAGCGAGGCCGATGGCCCACGATCATCTAATAGAGATCAGTGACGGGGAGGCTATCACCAGTTGTATGATTTATTTTACAGGTTCCTCTGGTTGGAATGAAGAACCCGGACCCAATGTAACATCCGATCCCGGATAAATTATGATGTAGAGAGAGGGGCCGGCAACTTTAGCAACGGAAGAAGTTAATACACATTGCTCGGTGGAGTCTAATGGTATATGTATCCTACATGAGTGAATACCAATCGTTAACACACCTGAAGTGATGGAGGTTCAGCCCATGTGGAACTAGATCAGTAGGGACTGATGTTCACAGTAGATGAAACCAAACATTGAAGTGTAGTTGTTCCACGTATCAAGGAAATCAGAACTTTCAGACTATATCTAGTGAATAAAGCAAGCCATTTTATTCTAGATACATTAACTGTTTAATAGTGAGAACTAGTGAACATTTATCAAGAGACAAAAAGACTTGTTAGTAGGACAGTGTTCCATGTTTGTTTTCACTGCGCCGGAATTATGAAGCCGGAGTTTCTATAAACTATTAGGAACAGTTTGCGTTAGGAAATATACTGGTATTTTCCACGGATTATAGAGTTACATGAGATTCAGATCTCATGGTCATCAGAGTTCCTGGAGGAGGACATGTCTGGAGAGAAGGATACGACTTCG
Source organism: Cepaea nemoralis (assembly GCA_014155875.1). Lineage (NCBI taxonomy): Eukaryota > Metazoa > Mollusca > Gastropoda > Stylommatophora > Helicidae > Cepaea > Cepaea nemoralis. The sequence continues at coordinate 3,123 of JACEFZ010004379.1, read as the reverse complement.
GTGAGGTTTATCGTACTGACTCGAATGATGTCGTGTAATCCTTGCCATGATGTGTACACTATGATCCTGAACTTTGAAGGCTGACCTACACATTTATGTTATAATACACGACACACTTTTTCTTCGCATACACGTCTCATATACGTTACACTTTTCTTTTAATAAATTAATCTTTATTAATTTTTAGAAGCAAGAGTTGTTGAGTATGTTGCGTTGGGGAAGTATGAGAGGGAGCATAGTACGACAGTGAGAGAGTGACAGGAAAAGGTGTCCATAGGCTGATGGAGTGTGTTGGACGGAAGCTGGTGGATTCTCCAGGATATGAATAAGGGGAAAATATTATAATGTGGGGGTCGACTCTCTTCACTCCAGGGACGACACTTTAAAGGAGGACACGACATTATTGGGGGCTCGATAACGGAATCTTTGGACAGCGGGATCTCCCGTAAACGGAATCCTTGGACAGCGAGATCTCCTGCAAGCAGGAACCTTTGACAAGGGGATCTTCTGACAACGGGGTCTTTTGACACGGGATCCTTAGTTATAAGAGGGAGATATCATATTGGAGAATCCAGCTAGAATGAATGTGGATAGGGGTTAGGACTAATATCTTACCTGTTCACACTTCACACGTCTGCATAGGTCTGTGGTCCTGATTCTACTCTTGTCACTGAGTGAATGTGCTGTGTGTGGTAATATCTAGATTTATAGTACTTGTTCATATATCTGTATAGTAATTTGCAGTTATATTGTACTAGACCTGCTGGCTTACCTCTCTGTATAATGGCCACCCCTAAACTAAGCACGTTAGAATTAAAGGCAAAGGGGGAAGAAATGGGACTGTCGGGTTCTGCTCTAACGGATTACATACAAGAAGTGGAGAAAGAGAGTATCGTCAAGCAGAAAGGGAAGATCGAAAGGCCGAGTTGGAATTGAGAAGGATCGAGTTGGAACAAGAAGCTAAGAAATTGGAAGCTGAGCAAGCAGCTAGGAAATTAGAAGCTGAGCAGGCAGCTAGGAAACTTGAAGTTGAGGAAACGGCTAGGAAACTGTGACAGTGCTACACACCAAGGCTATGATCGTGAACGTATAGCACCAGACAAGTCAGTCTTCGCGTTGTTAGAAAAGGATTTTATTGATGAATCATTCTAGCTCAGCACATATGATGGAGACTCCCTTCTCGGTGTTGACATCTGTTCTCGCTGGCCCCCAAGTGACGTGTGTGTTTTCCTAGATACCCTTCTTCATTCGTGCACACACGTTCACTATGGTTTTCCCCCTAGTCAAGGAATGCGCAGCATTCCTTAACTCTTTACTTCTAACCTAATTCCCTCACTGTTACAATGCCTCCCCTTCTTCAAAGAGAATTTTTCCTTGAAAAAATCTCAACCCCAACTTTTAATTAGTTAACTTTACATATCTATTCAACAATAACAACAATTCCATATATTTCCTAACTCAATTCTCCTATCTCTTCGTAGCCAATTGCTAACCAGAGACAATAATATCGAAACTCTCTACAAAACTCGTTATAAAGTTCTCTAGAAAACTTTCTACAAAACTCTCCATAAAATTCCCCACAATACAAAAGTCTCCATAAGCGAACCGCTTTTAACTTTAAAATGTCCATCTAAATTATGATTGACAAAACTGAAGATATTCCCCTTATCCTTTAATTCCCCCTTATTCACATTCTCTCACTCTCAGTATTCTAGGATAGACAGGAAAAAATAGCTAGATTAGATTTGGGCAGGTGCGCACCTGAAAATAATAAAGTAAGGGAAAAGTAAGAAAGTAAGAAGTAATCACCTTTCTCTTCCCATACATTCTCAAAACTTTATCAAAAAATAAAGTTTCAAAAATTTATCTTCAGTTTCCGTCAATAATAATTGTTATTATCAAAAAAAATATGTTAATCCAAAACTGCCAGCCTTTGTATTATTCAGACCAACAATTTCCTGTTTACCTTTCCTTCAACCACAAAAACTCCTAACTGTTAAGTACAGTCCTTCTTCTTCCAATATGCAGTTAAATGCCAAATTTCAACCTGGCATTCCCCCATATTCTCCCCTTAAACGCTGTTCAATCCAGCTCCTATTATAAACCTTGTATATACATTGCATACCCCACATGTATAACTACATACCCCTCCATTGCTACTGCACTTCACTAACTACTATTTTAATTCATCTTCTAACTGAACTTCAAAGTAATAATCATTTTAACCACCCTTAGGGTAACTCAATCAACCCAAAACATCGTAAAAAATAACCATCTAAGTTAACATATTTTTTCACATTTCATAAAACACAATTGAAGTCCCAACAATTGAACAAAGCATTTCAATCCCCTCATCATATTTATCCCCCCACATTAATCAATGTACACATACATTATAAATTTCAAGACCAATTTCTGAGTACCCATCATAATTTTCCGCTTTAGAAAATTCCATCAAGTACCTTTGTAAACACAAAATTATCGTGTCCAACTTCTTCTTCTATCTGCTATCTGCAGAACCCTATATCACTCTTTTCATCTATCACTTCTCCATTTCTTTAATAACCTCAAATTTTTTTCAATAATTGCAATATCTACATCAATGTCTCTATCCTCTCGAGGAGAGCTATCTTCTTTCATATCAGCTTCTTCATCAAGTTTCTGACTTTTCATCCATCTCTTGTTCCCCATCTGTATATCCATTACTAGCAACCCTAATCTCTTCCTTTCTACATCCAATCTAATTTTTCTGTCTTGCCGTCTCAACAGATTTTCAAAAAGTGGCATCTCTTCCTCACTCGAAGAATTCTCTCTAAGTTTCCTTTGCCTCTTAATTTCTTTTTCTTTCTGTCTATCCAACTTTCTTTTTACTGCCTGTCTTGTATTCATAAATGGAGGTTCAATATTTTCCCTGACTGACTCTTCACTAATATAATCGTCATACACGTTATTTTCCTCTGTCATGACTGTTTTTGTTACCGTTTCTTCTTGTTCAGCTGTAGTAGATGCTGTTGTTACTTGTTTTCCATCTCTATAGGTATTGGATATACCGATTGTTTGACAATCTGTCCACCTGACAATATTTCTTCGGAACTTTTAAATTTTACCCTAAGCCTTAATTTA
>JACEFZ010004378.1:15000-19630 GCA_014155875.1 Cepaea nemoralis | reverse complement strand
TTTGAATTTATTTTTTTTCTGCAACATTCTATACTTGTGATATGTCTGCAACATTCTATACTTGTGATATGTCTGCAACATTCTATACTTGTAATATGTCTGCAACATTCTATAGTTGTGATATGTCTGCAACATTCTATACTTGTCATATGTCTGCACCATTCTATACTTGTGATATGTCTGCACCATTCTATACTTGTGATATGTCTGCAACATTCTATACTTGTGATATGTCTGCAACATTCTATACTTGTGATATGTCTGCACTATTGTAGACTTGTGATATGTCTGCAATATTCTATACTTGTGATATGTCTGCACCATTCTATACTTGTGATATGTCTGCACCATTCTATACTTGTGATATGTCTGCAACATTCTATACTTGTGATATGTCTGCAACATTCTATACTTGTGATATGTCTGCACCATTCTATACTTGTGATATGTCTGCAACATTCTATACTTGTGATATGTCTGCAACATTCTATACTTGTGATATGTCTGCAACATTCTATACTTGTGATATGTCTGCAACATTCTATACTTGTGATATGTCTGCAACATTCTATACTTGTGATATGTCTGCACCATTCTATACTTGTGATATGTCTGCAACATTCTATACTTGTGATATGTCTGCAACATTCTATACTTGTGATATGTCTGCAACATTCTATACTTGTGATATGTCTGCAACATTCTATACTTGTGATATGTCTGCAACATTCTATACTTGTATATGTCTGCAACATTCTATACTTGTGATATGTCTGCACCATTCTATACTTGTGATATGTCTGCAACATTCTATACTTGTGATATGTCTGCACCATTCTATACTTGTGATATGTCTGCAACATTCTATACTTGTGATATGTCTGCAACATTCTATACTTGTGATATGTCTGCAACATTCTATACTTGTGATATGTCTGCACCATTCTATACTTGTGATATGTCTGCAACATTCTATACTTGTGATATGTCTGCAACATTCTATACTTGTGATATGTCTGCAACATTCTATACTTGTGATATGTCTGCACCATTCTATACTTGTGATATGTCTGCACCATTCTATACTTGTGATATGTCTGCAACATTCTATACTTGTGATATGTCTGCACCATTCTATACTTGTGATATGTCTGCAACCATTCTATACTTGTGATATGTCTGCAACATTCTATACTTGTGATATGTCTGCAACATTCTATACTTGTGATATGTCTGCACCATTCTATACTTGTGATATGTCTGCAACATTCTATACTTGTGATATGTCTGCAACATTCTATACTTGTGATATGTCTGCAACATTCTATACTTGTGATATGTCTGCAACATTCTATACTTGTGATATGTCTGCAACATTCTATAGCTTGTAATATGTCTGCAACATTTCTATACTTGTATATGTCTGCAAATTTGTTCATATGTCTGCAACATTCTATAGTTGTCATATGTCTGCAACATTCTATACTTGTGATATGTCTGCACCATTCTATACTTGTGATATGTCTGCAACATTCTATAGTTGTCATATGTCTGCAACATTCTATAGTTGTGATATGTCTGCAACATTCTATAGTTGTCATATGTCTGCAACATTCTATACTTGTGTATATGTCTGCAACATTCTATACTTGTGATATGTCTGCAACATTCTATAGTTGTCATATGTCTGCACCATTCTATACTTGTGATATGTCTGCAACATTCTATACTTGTGATATGTCTGCAACATTCTATACTTGTGATATGTCTGCACCATTCTATACTTGTGATATGTCTGCAACATTCTATACTTGTCATATGTCTGCAACATTCTATACTTGTGATATGTCTGCAACATTCTATAGTTGTGATATGTCTGCAACATTCTATACTTGTGATATGTCTGCAACATTCTATACTTGTGATATGTCTGCAACATTCTATACTTGTGATATGTCTGCAACATTCTATACCTGTGATATGTCTGCAACATTCTATACTTGTGATATGTCTGCAACATTCTATACTTGTGATATGTCTGCAACATTCTATACTTGTGATATGTCTGCAACATTCTATAGTTGTGATATGTCTGCAACATTCTATACTTGTGATATGTCTGCAACATTCTATAGTTGTCATATGTCTGCAACATTCTATAGTTGTCATATGTCTGCAACATTCTATACTTGTGATATGTCTGCAACATTCTATACTTGTCATATGTCTGCAACATTCTATACTTGTGATATGTCTGCAACATTCTATAGTTGTCATATGTCTGCAACATTCTATACTTGTGATATGTCTGCAACATTCTATACTTGTGATATGTCTGCAACATTCTATACTTGTGATATGTCTGCAACATTCTATACTTGTGATATGTCTGCAACATTCTATAGTTGTCATATGTCTGCACATTCTATACTTGTGATATGTCTGCAACATTCTATACTTGTGTATATGTCTGCAACATTCTATACTTGTATATGTCTGCAACATTCTATACTTGTGATATGTCTGCACCATTCTATACTTGTGATATGTCTGCAACATTCTATACTTGTGATATGTCTGCAACATTCTATACTTGTGATATGTCTTGCAACATTCTATACTTGTGATATGTCTGCAACATTCTATACTTGTGATATGTCTGCAACATTCTATACTTGTGATATGTCTGCAACATTCTATACTTGTGATATGTCTGCAACATTCTATACTTGTGATATGTCTGCACCATTCTATACTTGTGATATGTCTGCAACATTCTATACTTGTGATATGTCTGCAACATTCTATACTTGTGATATGTCTGCACCATTCTATACTTGTGATATGTCTGCAACATTCTATACTTGTGATATGTCTGCAACATTCTATACTTGTGATATGTCTGCACCATTCTATACTTGTGATATGTCTGCACCATTCTATACTTGTGATATGTTTGCAACATTTATACTTGTGATATGTTTGCACCATTTTATACTTGTGATATGTCTGCAACATTCTATACTTGTGTTATGTCTGCAACATTCTATACTTGTGATATGTTTACACCATTCTATACTTGTGATATGTTTACACCATTCTATACTTGTGATATGTTTACACCATTCTATACTTGTGATATGTTTGCCCCATTCTATACTTGTGATATGTTTGCCCCATTCTATACTTGTGATATGTTTGCACCATTCTATACTTGTGATATGTTTGCACATTTATACTTGTGATATGTTTGCACCATTTATACTGTGATATGTCTGCAACATTCTATACTTGTGATATGTTTGCACCATTCTATACTTGTGATATGTCTGCCCCATTTAACTTGTGATATGTTGAAACCTTTCCCAACTTGTGAACGCCCAACTTGTGTAGCGCCCACCAAACCGGAAATTGTGTACCACAACGTAAAGGCCCTTCCCATCTTGGGGAAGTCACCACATACGGAAGCGAACCACATCGTTGTGATGGTTCGAAAAACATTTATATTTGTATAGTTCCTGCACACTTTCCATTTTGTAGGGTCGGGCCTTCTGTACTTTTTGATATCTGAAAATTCCCAATTGTACGAAACCCCGCCATTGTCTGGTCCTAAGGGGTTACCGGGCCTCGTTACTTGTTGGTCTTCCCTGTGGGCCGCCGGTCCTTGTCGGTATTCAAAAAAGTCAGTTTTCCCGGGTAAAACTTCCCCCTCCAAACCCTTTGTTTTGGTCGTTTGTCTCTCTGGTCACTTGTCTGTATATCTGCATGTCAGTTTGTCTCTGTGGTCACTTGTCCTTATATCTACATGTCAAGTTTGTCTCTGTGGTCACTTGTCTGTATATCTACATGTCAGTTTGTCTCTGTGGTCACTTGTCTCGTATATCTAGCATGTCAGTTTGTCTCTCTGGTCACTTGTCTGTATATCTCATGTCAGTTTGTCTCTCTGGTCACTTGTCTTATATCTCATGTCAGTTTGTCTCTCTGGTCACTTGTCTTATATTGCATGTCATTTGTCTCTCTGGTCACTTGTTTTATTCTGCTGTCAGTTTGTCTCTCGGGTCACTTGTTTTATATCCATGTCAGTTTGTCTCTTGGTCACTTGTCTTATATCTACATGTCAGTTTGTCTCTCTGGTACTTGTCTTATATCTCATGTCATTTTGTCTCTCTGGTAAATGTCTGTATTTTGCATGTCAGTTTGTCTCTCTGGTCACTTGTCTGTATTCCTGTCAGTTTGTCTCTCTGGTCACTTGTCTTATATCTACATGTCAGTTTGTCTCTCTGGTCACTTGTCTCTATATTACATGTCAGTTTGTCTCTTGGTCACTTGTCTTATATCTCATGTCATTTGTCTCTTGGTCATTGTTTATATCTGCATGTCAGTTTGTCTCTTGGTCATTGTCTGTATATTCATGTCATTTTGTCTCTGTGGTCAATTGTCTTGTATAATCGCATGTCATGTTTCGTCTCTGTGGTCACTCTTGTCTCTATATCTGCATGTCAGTTTGTCTCTGTGGTCACTTGTCTGTATATCTACATGTCAGTTTGTCTCTGTGGTCACTTGTCTGTATATCTGCATGTCAGTTTGTCTCTGTGGTCACTTGTCTGTATATCTGCATGTCAGTTTGTCT
>JACEFZ010004378.1:0-10000 GCA_014155875.1 Cepaea nemoralis | reverse complement strand
AGTTAGTTATACATATATCTGTTAGTTATACATCTGTCTGTTAGTTATACATCTGTCAGTTAGTTATACATCTGTCTGTTAGTTATACATATATCTGTTAGTTATACATCTGTCTGTTAGTTATACATATATCTGTTAGTTATACATCTATCTGTTAGTTATACATCTGTCAGTTAGTTATACATCTGTCTGTTAGTTATACATCTATCTGTTAGTTATACATCTATCTGTTAGTTATACATATATCTGTTAGTTATACATATATCTTTTAGTTATACATCTGTCAGTTAGTTATACATCTGTCTGTTAGTTATACATCTATCTGTTAGTTATACATCTATCTGTTAGTTATACATATATCTGTTAGTTATACATCTGTCTGTTAGTTATACATATATCTGTTAGTTATACATATATCTGTTAGTTATACATATATCTGTTAGTTATACATATATCTGTTAGTTATACATCTGTCAGTTAGTTATACATCTATCTGTTAGTTATACATCTGTCTGTTAGTTATACATATATCTGTTAGTTATACATCTATCTGTTAGTTATACATCTGTCTATTAGTTATACATCTGTCTGTTAGTTATACATCTGTCTGTTAGTTATACATCTATCTGTTAGTTATACATATATCTGTTAGTTATACATCTGTCTGTTAGTTATACATCTGTCTGTTAGTTATACATCTATCTGTTAGTTATACATATATCTGTTAGTTATACATCTATCTGTTAGTTATACATATATCTGTTAGTTATACATATATCTGTTAGTTATACATCTATCTGTTAGTTATACATATATCTGTTAGTTATACATATATCTGTTAGTTATACATCTGTCATGTTAGTTATACATCTATCTGTTAGTTATACATCTGTCATGTTAGTTATACATATAGTCTGTTAGTTATACATCTGTCAGTTAGTTATACATCTGTCGTTAGTTATACATATATCTGTTAGTTATACATCTATCTGTTAGTTATACATCTGTCAGTTAGTTATACATCTGTCAGTTAGTTATACATATATCTGTTAGTTATACATCTGTCTGTTAGTTATACATATATCTGTTAGTTATACATCTGTCTGTTAGTTATACATATGTCAGTTAGTTATACATCTGTCAGTTAGTTATACATATATCTGTTAGTTATACATCTGTCAGTTAGTTATACATATATCTGTTAGTTATACAGATATACTGTGTGTTGTTGCTGCGTGTTGTTCTTGTTTTGTGTTGTTGTTGTGTGTTATTATTGTTGCGTGTTGTTGTCTAGTGTTGATGTTGTGCGTCTGTTGTTGTTGTTCTGTATGTTTGTGTATTGCTGTTCTCTGTTGGTGTTCTGTGTTCTTGTGTGTTGTTATATGTTGGTTTGTATTTTGCTTGATGTGTGTTTTTGTAAATTGCTGTTGTGTGTTGCTGTGTTGTGATTGTTTCTGATGTATATTCCAGGCGGGTCATCCTGGACCTGGTCATCGCGGCGGTGGCCATCTCTACCGGGGTCATCGTGTCCTTGCGGGTCCGCGAGATGGGCAAGTGGATCTGTAGCCAGACACACTGGCTGGAGAACAAGACTGAGGCCTTGGACAAAGAAAGGCAGGTATGTACGTGGGGGAGGGAGATACAGAGGAGAGATGGGCAAGTGGATCTGTAGTCAGACACACTGGCTGGAGAACAAGACTGAGGCCTTGGACAAAGAAAGGCAGGTATGTACGTGGGGGAGGGAGATACAGAGGAGAGATGGGGAGGCGGACAGGGATGGAAGGCAGAGGGATAGATAAGAGTAGCAGCCAGACAGAGAGAGAGAGAGAGAGAGAGAGAGAGAGAGAGAGAGAGAGAGAGAGAGAGAGAGAGAGAGAGAGAGAACGAACGAACGAACGAACGAACGAACAAACTTTATTTTCAAAGGGTTAAGAATTGGGCACGCAGGCCCGTCTAACACTCTGCCCTTCTCTCACTCTCTTTCATTCATTATTTCATTCACACATCATTCAAGGCTAACAGAGAACAGCAACAATAAAAAAGATATGCATTATAAAGGCATGAGCAAAATGCGAACATCAAAACTACACGACACAGTAAAATTAGATAATGGTCTGACACTTGTTGTTAGCCATGTGGAATATACTGGCCTACCAAAAGGGGACTGGCTGTTATACTAGGGTTTTGTTATTATTATTATTATCTCTATTATTAAGGGGGAAGATAATCCGTACTGAGATAGTGTTCGAGTAATTTGCGATTATATGAATAGGGATTGGTGATGTCTTTGATTTCTTGTGGAAGATTGTTCCACAGCTGAGCTGCAGAGTACGTTAAGCTTGTTTTGTATAAGTCAATCCTAGGCTTCGGAATGTGTAATATATTTAAACGTTTACTGTGTCTAGCATTATATTTAAACAATGGCCAAAGGTAATTTGGGGCATTCCGATGCAAGGATTTTGTGAATTAGTTTAGCTTTATTGAAAAGCAGGCGTTTGCGGAGTGGTAGTAACTGAAGGCGTTTATACAGGCTAGGATTGTCAGATAAATGTTTGTTATAAATTAGACTCATGGCCCGTTTCTGGAGTGAGTAAAGTCGCTTGGTGTTTGAATTAGAACAACCGTCCCAGATTGTAGAGCAGTAGTCAAAGTGGGTCTGTATATGAGAAGTATAGAATAGTTTCCTTGTGTCCTCATCAAGGAAGTTTTTAATTTTGGCGAGTTGGTAGACTTTTTTCGCTGTTTGTTTAATAAGCGCTTGAACGTGGGAATTAAAGGTTAGGTTTCTATCAATGATTATGCCTAATGGTTTTGTGCTCAATTACACTTTCTACTGGCATGTTATCGATGTGAAGTTGAAGTGATGTGTGTGAGCTTAGAGTTTGAAGTCTTTGTCTGGTTGTTAGTAACATTGATTTAGTTTTAGTGATGTTAATTTTCATACGGTTTGAATAGCTCCACCTAACTACATTATTTAATTTTTGTTGTAAAGACGACTCCAATAAAATACAGTTTTCAGCATTTGTGTACACTGTACAGTCGTCTGCAAATAGATCGCAGGACGACGAAAGATGTAAAGGTAGATCGTTAATATATATGGCAAACAATAGATGGCCAAGAATAGAGCCTTGCGGTACTCCAATATTGAAGGTAGTGGTATGAGACAGACATTTATTATGTGATACTACTTGCTTTCTGTTTGATAGAAAAGATGATATTAGAGTGACTACATTAGGGCCAATTTTCATTGTCTGAAGTTTTTTAATTAAAATAACATGGTCTATCATATCAAATGCTTTCTTGAAATCAATAAACACAGTTCCACATAGACTGTTGTTGTTTATATTCTGGTGCCAATTTTCTATCATGTTTGTTAGGGCCGTATGGCAAGAATATTTTGGTCGAAATCCTGATTGGTTGTCAACAATAAGCTTGTTGCGAACTAAATACTGTAATGTTACTTTATGGATGTGTTTTTCTAGTGGCTTAGATAGTGATGATAGTAAGGAAATGGGGCTGTAATTGTTCGGGAGATCATTGTCCAATGAATCAGATTTAAGAAGAGGGTACACTTTAGCGATTTTGAGAGCTGATGGAAAGTGGCCTTTGGTGAGACACTGATTATATACATAGGTTAGTGATATACAGATCACTGGCGCAGCACAACGGAGAATCCGGTTGCTGATTCCATCTAACCCAGATGAGGTTGTGTTTTTTAGGTTACTGAGGATAAGTGAATACCTCAGTGATTGTCATTAGCGGTATGTCGGAAAGAATATCGCCAGAGCATCTATTCTCGCAAAACGATGACAGTAAAGATAAGTTGCAAGGTGAATTAGGTATTGAAGCCTTCAACTGGTCTATGTCAGTTTGAAAAAAATTACTGAATTGGTCGCATGTAATATGATTTGATGGTAAAGAATTTCGGAAGTTACACTTGTTTGTCAAGGTGTTAATTGAGAGAGAGAGAGAGCTGTCAATGATTGTCCCCATGTTTTACAGCTGTCAATGATTTTTCCCATATCTTACAGCTGTCAATGATTGTCCCCATGTTTTACAGCTGTCAATGATTGTCCCCATGTCTTACAGCTGTCAATGATTGTCCCCCATGTCTTACAGCTGTCAATGATTGTCCCCATGTCTTACAGCTGTCAATGATTGTCTCCATATTTTACATCTGCCAATGATTGACCCCATGTTTAACAGCTGTCTGTCACTGTCCGCATATCTTACAGCTGTCAATGATTGTCCACATGTCTTACAGCTGTCAATGATTGTCCCCATGTGTTACAGCTGTTAATGATTGTCCACATGTCTTACAGCTGTCAATGATTGTCCCCATGTGTTACAGCTGTCAATGATTGTCCCCATGTCTTACAGCTGTCAATGATTGTCCACATGTCTTACAGCTGTCAATGATTGTCCCCATGTGTTACAGCTGTCAATGATTGTGCCCATGTGTTACAGCTGTCAATGATTGTCCCCATGTCTTACAGCTGTCAATGATTGTCCCCATGTCTTACATGGATGTTCAATGATTGTCCCCATGTGTTACAGCTGTCAATGATTGTCCCCATGTGTTACAGCTGTCAATGATTGTCCCCATGTGTTACAGCTGTCAATGATTGTCCCCATGTCTTACATGGATGTTCAATGATTGTCCCCATATCTTACAGCTGTCAATGATTGTCCCCATGTGTTACAGCTGTCAATGATTGTCCCCATGTGTTACAGCTGTCAATGATTGTCCCCATATCTTACAGCTGTCAATGATTGTCCCCATATCTTACAGCTGTCAATGATTGTCCACATATCTTACAGCTGTCAATGATTGTCCCCATGTCTTACAGCTGTCAATGATTGTCCCCATGTCTTACATGGATGTTCAATTATTGTCCCCATATCTTACAGCTGTCAATGATTGTCCCCATGTCTTACAGCTGTCAATGATTGTCCCCATGTGTTACAGCTGTCAATGATTGTCCCCATGTCTTACAGCTGTCAATGATTGTCCCCATATCTTACAGCTGACGGTCAAGCTGCTGTACCAGATGTTGCCTCGGGTGGTGGCCGACAAGCTGCGGGTGGGGCTGACGGTGGAGGCAGAGACCTACGACTCGGTCAGCATCTACTTCTCGGACATCGTGGGCTTCACCACCATCTCCTCCAACTGTACCCCCATGCAGGTATGTGTGGGTGTGTGTGGATGTGTGGGTATGTGTATGGCTTCACCACCATCTCCTCCAACTGTACCCCCATGCAGGTATGTGTGGGTGTGTGTGGATGTGTGGGTATGTGTATGGCTTCACACCATCTCCTCCAACTGTACCCCCATGCAGGTATGTGTGGGTGTGTGGGTGTGTGTGTATGGCTTCACACCATCTCCTCCAACTGTACCCCCATGCAGGTATGTGTGCGGGTGTGTGTGGCTTCACACCATCTCCTCCAACTGTACCCCCATACAGGTATGTGTGGGTGTGTGTGGATGTGTGGGTGTGTGTATGGCTTCACACCATCTCCTCCAACTGTACCCCCATGCAGGTATGTGTGGCTGTGTGTGGATGTGTGGGTGTGTGGGTGGCTTCACCACCATCTCCTCCAACTGTACCCCCATACAGGTATGTGTGGGTGTGTGTGGGTGTGTGTATGGCTTCACACCATCTCCTCCAACTGTACCCCCATATAGGTATGTGTGGGTGTGTGTGGATGTGTGGGTGTGTGTATGGCTTCACACCATCTCCTCCAACTGTACCCCCATGCAGGTATGTGTGGCTGTGTGTGGATGTGTGTATGGCTTCACACCATCTCCTCCAACTGTACCCCCATGCAGGTATGTGTGGGTGTGTGTGGATGTGTGGGTGTGTGGGTGTGTGTGTGGCTTCACCACCATCTCCTCCAACTGTACCCCCATGTAGGTATGTGTGGGTGTGTGTGGATGTGTGGGTATGTGTATGGCTTCACCACCATCTCCTCCAACTGTACCCCAATGCAGGTATGTGTGGGTGTGTGTGGATGTGTGGGTGTGTGTATGGCTTCACCACCATCTCCTCCAACTGTACCCCCATGCAGGTATGTGTGGGTGTGTGTGGATGTGTGGGTATGTGTATGGCTTCACCACCATCTCCTCCAACTGTACCCCCATGCAGGTATGTGTGGGTGTGTGTGGATGTGGGTATGTGTATGGCTTCACCACCATCTCCTCCAACTGTACCCCTATGCAGGTATATGTGGGTGTGTGTGGATGTGTGGATATGTGTATGGCTTCACACCATCTCCTCAAGCTGTACCCCCATGCAGGTATGTGTGGCTGTGTGTGAGTATGTGGATGTGTAGGTGTGTGTATGGCTTCACCACCATCTCCTCCAACTGTACCTCCATGCAGGTATGTGTGGGTGTGTGTGTGGCTTCACCACCATCTCCTCCAACTGTACCCCCATGCAGGTATGTGTGGGTGTGTGGGTGTGTGTGGATGTGTGGGTGTGTATGGCTTCACAGGTAATGTCGGTGTGGTGTGTGGTTTTAAGGTAATGTCGATGTGAGGTAGATAGGTAATGTCGGTGTGAGGTAGAAAGGTAATGTCGTTGTGGTGTAATATAGAGAGGTAATGTCGGTGTGATGTGAGGTAGAGAGCTAATGTCGGTGTGTGGTAGAGAGATAAAGTCGGTGTGAAATAGAGAAGTAATGTCGGTGTGGTGTGAGGTAGAGAGGTAATGTCGCTGTGGTGTGAGGTAGAGGGGTAATTTCGGTGTAGTGTGAGGTAGAGAGGCAATGTTGGTCTGAAGTAGATAGGAAATGTTGGTGTGAGGTAGAAAATTAATATCGGTGTGGTGTAATATAGAGAGGTAATGTCGGTGTGAGGTAGAGAGGTAATGTTGGTGTGGTGTGAGGTAGAGAGGTAATATCGGTGTAGTGTGAGGTAGAGAGGTAATGTTGGTCTGAAGTAGATAGGTAATGTCGGTGTGAGGTAGAAAGTTAATGTTGGTGTGGTATAATATAGAGAGGTAATGTCGGTAAGGTGTGAGGTAGAGAGGTAATGTCGGTGTGAGATAGAGAGGTTGTCGGGGTGAGGTAGAGAGGTTGTTGGGGTGAGGTAGATAGTAATGTCGGTGTGAGATAGAGAGGTAATGTCGGTGTGGTGTAATATAGAGAGGTAATGTCAGTGTGTGGTAGAGAGGTAATGTCGGTGTGAGATAGAGAGATTGTCGGTGTGAGATAGAGAGGTTGTCGGGGTGAGGTAGAGAGGTAATGTTGGTGTGGTGTAATATAGAGAGGTAATGTCAGTGTGTTTTAGAGCGGTAATGTCGGTGTGAGATAGAGAGATTGTCAGTGTGAGATAGAGAGGTTGTCGGGGTGAGGTAGAGAGGTAATGTTGGTGTGGTATGAGGTAGAGAGGTAATGTCGGTGTGAGATAGAGAGATTGTCAGTGTGAGATAGAGAGGTTGTCGGGGTGAGGTAGAGAGGTAATGTCGGTGTGGTGTAATATAGAGAGGTAATGTCAGTGTGTGGTAGAGAGGTAATGTCGGTGTGAGATAGAGAGATTGTCAGTGTGAGATAGAGAGGTTGTCGGGGTGAGGTAGAGATGTAATGTTGGTGTGGTATGAGGTAGAGAGGTAATGTCAGTGTGAAGTAGAAAGGTAATGTCGGTGTGAGATAGAGAGGTAATGTCGGTGTGAGATAGAGAGGTAATGTCGGTGTGAGGTAGAGATGTAATGTCGGTGTGAGATAGAGAGGCAATGTCGGTGTGAGATAGAGAGGTAATGTCGGTGTGAGATAGAGAGGCAATGTTGGTGTGAGATAGAGAGGTAATATCGGTGTGAGATAGAGAGGTAATGTCGGTGTGAGATAGAGAGGTAATTTCGGTGTGAGATAGAGAGGTATATCGGTGTGAGATAGAGAGGTAATGTCGGTGTGAGATAGAGAGGCAATGTCGGTGTGAGATAGAGAGGCAATGTCGGTGTGAGATAGAGAGGTAATGTCAGTGTGAGATAGAGAGGTAATGTCGGTGTGAGATAGAGAGGCAATGTCGGTGTGAGATAGAGAGGTAATGTCGGTGTGAGGTAGAGAGGTAATGTCGGTGTGTGATAGAGAGGCAATGTCGGTGTGAGATAGAGAGGTAATGTCGGTGTGAGATAGAGAGGCAATGTTGGTGTGAGATAGAGAGGTAATATCGGTGTGAGATAGAGAGGTAATGTCGGTGTGAGATAGAGAGGTAATTTCGGTGTGAGATAGAGAGGTAATGTCGGTGTGAGATAGAGAGGCAATGTCGATGTGAGATAGAGAGGTAATGTCGGTGTGAGATAGAGAGGTAATGTCGGTGGGAGATAGAGAGGCAATGTCCGGTGTGAGATAGAGAGGCAATATCGGTGTGAGATAGAGAGGTAATGGTCAGTGTGAGATAGAGAGGTAATGTCGGTGTGAGATAGAGAGGCAATGTCGGTGTGAGATAGAGAGGTAATGTCGGTGTGAGATAGAGAGGCAATGTCGGTGTGAGATAGAGAGGTAAAGTCGGTGTGAGATAGAGAGGTAATGTCGGTGTGAGATAGAGAGGTAAAGTCGGTGTGAGATAGAGAGGCAATGTCGATGTGGTGTCAGTTAGAGTAATAATGTCTGTGTGAGGTAGAAATGTAATGTCGGTGTGGTGTAAGATAGGCAATGAATGAATCATACACAAAGAACGAGAAGTAGATTGTGAGCTTTACTGAAAAATGATTACAAGAAACAAATTGGACGTTGCGGCCAAAGTCCTCGTCAGCGCAGAACAAACAAACACAAACCGATACAAACCTACATGAAACACACTACATGACAATATGTAGGGTACTTATCTGAATCTGTATCCTAGCTTTAAGCGACTGGCGCTCGTTAGACGACTATCAGATAGAGAGTTTATGTCGGTGTGGCGTGTGGTAGAGAGGTAATGTCGGTGTGAGATAGAGAGGTAATGTCTGTGTGTGGTAGAGAGGTAATGTCGGTGTGGTATCAGAGTGGTAATGTCGGTGTGAGGTAGAGAGGTAATGTCGGTGTGGTGTGAGATAGAGAGGTAATGTCGATGTGAGTTAGAGAGGTAATATCGGTGTGGTGTGAGGTAGAGAGGTAATGTCGGTGTGGTGTACGATAGAGAGGTAATAACGGTGTGGTGTAAGATAGAGAGGTAATATCGGTGTGGTGTGAGGTATAGAGGTATTTGCCGGTGTGTGGTAGATAGGTAATGTCGGTATGGTGTAAGATAGAGAGGTAATGTCGGTGTGGTGTAAGATAGAGAGGTAATGTTGGTGTAAGATAGATAGGTAATGTCGGTGTGTGGTAGATAGGTATTGTCGGTAGGGTGTAAGATAGAGAGGTAATGTCGGTTTGATGTAAGATAGAGAGGTAATGTCGGTGTGGTGTGATGTCGAGAGGTAATGTCGGTATGGTGTGAGGTATAGAGGTAATGTCGGTGTGTGGTAGATAGGTAATGTCGGTGTGTGGTAGATAGGTAATGTCGGTGTGTGGTAGATAGGTAATGACGGTGTGTGGTAGATAAGTAATGACGGTGTGGTGTCAGGTAGAGAGGTAATGTCGGTGTGGTGTGTGGTAGTGAGGTAATGTCTGTGTCAGGTAGAGAGGTAATGTCGGTGTGGTGTGTGGTAGATAGGTAATTTTGGTGTTGTGTAAGATAGAGAGTGTGTGGTAGATAGGTAATGTCGGTATGGTGTAAGATAGATAGGTGATGTCGGTGTGGTGTAAAATAGAGAGGTAATGTCGGTGTGGTGTAAGATAGAGAGGTAATGTCGGTGTGGTGTGAGATAGAAAGGTAATGTCTGTGTGTGGTAGATAGGTAATATCGGTGTGGTATAAGATAGAGAGGTAATGTCGGTGTGGTGTAAGATAGAGAGGTAAGTCGGTGTGGTGTGAGGTATAGAGGTAATATCGGTGTGTGGTAGATAGGTAATGTCGGTGTATGGTAGATAGGTAATGACGTGTGTGGTGTCAGGTATAGAGGTAATTTCGGTGTGGTGTG
>JACEFZ010004377.1:0-67662 GCA_014155875.1 Cepaea nemoralis | reverse complement strand
CCTAGTCATTAAACCCCTTTCCAAAAATCACCCTGAGATCATCCTCATCAGCAAGCGAGTAGAAAGACATCCCCTGGATATCCTCATCAGCAACTCTGACGTGTAGGAAGCACAATATCACCTTGAGATCATCAACTCCATCATGAAGGAAGCACAAAAATCACCCTGAGATAATCCTCAACTCCCAACGTGTAGGAAGCACATCATCACCCTGATAACATCCTCACCAGCAACTCCGATAACATCCCTAGCTTGTACAAGCTGCTTGCACATACTCAACCTGAGATCACCCAACAGCAACTCCAACAAGCTGCAAGCACATTTTCACCATGACAACAGCCTCAATAACACTAATTCTTAACAAGCTGTAAGTGCATAATCTGATATCACAGTCACCATGGCGCATTTCAAAAAGAGTCCATTTGCCTCCAGAGATCATCCTAAATAACCATCTCTGACCTGCTGAAGTAAATTCTCACACACTAGAAGCATATTCTCATCCAACAAGAAAAAGCACATTCACATCTAGATTTTAGGCTCATTATTAACTCGGAATGTTAAAAACCCCCATTCTCTCACAGAGATCCATCTCAATATCAACTCTGACAAAATGTAATCCCTATTATTCAGTCATTTAATATCAACTCTGACAAACTGCAAGCCCATTCTCACCCTTAGATCCCTCACCTACAGTAATTATAGAAAACTGCAGGCCCATTCTCACTCTGAGATCCTCCTCTACAGTAATTAAAGCGAACTGCAAGCCCATTAAAAGACCGAGATCCTTTTCTTCAGTAATAACAGCAAACTGCAAGCCATTCTCAGGTTGACATCACCCTCCACAACAACATCGACCTGCTTAAAGCACATTATAGCAACCTCAAAAAAAACTTCTTACCGACACATTCTCATACAGGAACCTGCCACGGTATCAACAGCTCAGGCACACTGGAAGCAGACATTCATCCAGGGATCTGCCACGGTATCAACAGCTCAGGCACACTGGAAACAGACTTTCATCCAGGGATCTGCCATGGTATCAACAGCTCAGGCACAATGGAAGCAGACATTCATCCAGGGACCTGTCACAGTATCAACAGCTCAGGCACACTGGAAGCAGACATTCATCCAGAGATCTGCCATGGTATCAACAGCTCAGGCACACTGGAAGCAGACTTCAGGGATCTGTCACGGTATCAACAGCTCAGGCACACTGGAAGCAGACATTCATCCAGGGATCTGCCACGGTATCAACAGCTCAGGCACACTGGAAGCAGACATTCATAAAGGGATCTGCCACGGTATCAACAGCTCAGGCACACTGGAAGCAGATGTTCATCCAGGGATCTGCCATGGTATCAACAGCTCAGGCACACTGGAAGCAGACATTCATCCAGGGATCTGCCACGGTATCAACAGCTCAGGCACACTGGAAGCAGACTTCAGGGATCTGTCACGGTATCAACAGCTCAGGCACACTGGAAGCAGACGTTCATCCAGGGATCTGCCACGGTATCAACAGCTCAGGCACACTGGAAGCAGACATTCATCCAGGGATCTGTCACGGTATCAACAGCTCAGGCACACTGGAAGCAGATATTTATCCAGGGATCTGCCACGGTGTCATGAAATGCTGCATGTTAGTGAATCCCAGATCGACGACTGTATGCAGCGAATACCCAGGGAGTAGAAGGGTTAATGAAACAGAAGGATAAAACACAACGGATTGACCAGCGCATATGTATATAGGTCAAGGCGGGAGAGTCGACTACAATACAGGTGACCGGGAGAGTGGAAAAATTAGTTTGCTACAAAGACAGACAGTATCATGGATCAGTCTATTGCGTTCTGGAGGTAGGGATATACGGAAAAGCCCAGATCTGGAATTTTCCACTGACCAGGGATAATGAAGTCTGAATTTGCTTTGTCCAGCAATGTCAAGGACGATGGGACAAAGATGATCTAAAGAGAGTGGCCACGTCTTTGTGTCAGTTTAGTGTGTGTTCCCCAACTGGACGGAAAGATAGAATTATGTGTCCTGTAATGAAAAGAAATATCCTCCTTTATAATGGGATAAAGTGCTTGGCTGAGGATTAATTTCGATTCGTGGATCTACATTAATTCTATATAGGAACATCGATGTGTATAAGGTATATTAAAATATCGTTTTAGAATAGGAATATAGATGAGCGTGTATTACCTTTATCATTACATATTATTAGTGGGTGTTTTAGACTGAGGTGAATTCTTATGTCTTATGCGGATGGTGACTTCGAAAGCCTTGTCATTATGGCTGGAGAAGGACACTTGCATAAGTTAGGAGTAAGGGGCGGACGCTTACCACTCGACTTGTTATATTCATCCACAGGTTCCCAGTTTCTAGGGACATTAGAGAAGAAAGAAAACCTACTCTACGTGAACCAAGAAAGTACATACTTAGATCCAGAAAGAACCTAAATAGTTCGTTCAGATGAACAAATACTAACATCAAGTAATACAGAAGACTGTATGCTAACACGCATATACCACGGGGCTCCTAAACAGCAAAAGATGTTAAGGTGGGGCAAGCAGAGACTTCAACATACATACGACGTGCATACATAGGGTAGAAGGAATAGACAAAGACAATAGTGATAATCATAATAGACAATAGGAAGAACATTGACAATGTGGTGTTTTCTTTTGTTGATGATGGATACTTAATATCATGAACCCGATTTGGGCACAGTCATAAACTTACGGGACTTTTATAGCAATACGGTGAATCAGTGATGAACAGGTTGTTTTCATTTCACTAACGGATTTACCATCAGATTCAAGCCTACGGATCATCCCGGGTGAGCTCTGTCCTGTTTGATGTGATGTCCTGTAATCGTGAAGAATGACTGGCGAGAAGATACAGCTGATAGACATTCTGAGTTCATTCTGTCCACAACCATAGAATACAATAGCAACTACACAGACAATATCCATACACACACCGGACATAGTTTTCTTTATTAATAAATATTTTATTATAAGTTGAAAGGAAATGTTGTCGGAGTATGTGTTGATAGAATAATAGAGAGAGTGACAGAAGTAGATATATGGAAGGGAAGACAGAAGGGAGGGGTGTAGACACAAGTCAGTCAATAATCCCAACAGATAATAAGTTTGAAGATGTGCTTGTTGATTCCAACTCTCTCCCGGGAAAACAAGTGACATAAAATGGTGGGAGCAGCGGGATACGTACATACATAATACTCATATGACCTAAAAGCATAAAGAGGCATATGCATAGAGAGAGGTACTTGCATATTGGCACAGGCATAGCGGAGTACCTACATGTTGGGACATACTGATTGGAAGGAATATAAGTATATATTGATGACTTTTAATGGAAGGACGTCCATTGGATATATGGTGCCATTACATATATGGTAGAAACATTTCATTAATGCTGGTGACTTTGCAGTGAGAAAGTTCCAGACAGAGTGAATGTGGATAGGTGGTAAGACATTACATACCTAGTCACACGGTCACACGTCTACATAAGTCTTTATCCTATATCTCCTCTTGTGGATGAGAGAGTGGTTGTGATGTACTGTGTGGTGGGGTAGATTTATAATATTAGATAGACATAGATAAATGGTATAGGTTCTAGGTGGAATATAATTGTATAGTTAGTACTTCTTTTCTGCCTTGAGGGATCTTTACTCAACTTGCTGACTTATCTGCGGTAACTATGGCAACTCCTAAAGTAACTACAGCAGAACTGAGAGCCAACGGGGAGGAAATTGGGTTGGCTGGTTCAGACTTAACTGATTACATCCAAGAAAGAGAGCGAGAGATTCGTCAGGCGGAACGAGAAGATCGAAAGACTGAGTTGGAAGTGAGAAGAATAGAGGTGGAGACCAAGCGACTAGAAATGGAACAAGAGGCCAAGAAACTAGAACAGGAGACCAAGCGACTAGAAATGGAACAAGAGGCCAAGAAACTAGAACAGGAGACCAAGAGACTGGAAATGGAACAAGAGGCCAAGAAAATGGACCAGGAGACCAAGCGACTAGAAATGGAACAAGAGGCCAAGAAAATGGACCAGGAGACCAAGAAACTGGAAATGGAACATGAATACCGCTTGAAAGAGTTAGAACTCAAGACACAAACTAAGGGTGAAATAGATGCAGCAGAAGGAAGTTCATCTTCACCTGGAGCAACCTACATGAGTGGACAGGGTTACCAGGCCATGAAGTTTCCCTTAGCGGTCTACGATGAAAGTAAAGAAAAGATATTCCAGTTTTGGATCGGTTCGAGGCTATGGCAATCGCTATGGGACTAGATAGAACCAGATGGGCTCTTAAAGTATCCCAGTCTTTACGTGGTTCGGGCTACGAGGTCTACACACGCCTACCACCAGGACAGGAAAATCAGTATGAGGAATTGAAAGCAGCTTTGATGAAACATTATGAAGTCACCGCACAAACATATCGGAAAAAGTTTAGATCGTCTAGACGAGAGCCGGGAGAACTATTCGCCGCCTACAGTCTGAGGCTAAAATCCTATCTACAGAAATGGATGGACTTGGCAGAATTCCAGAGGGATTATGAGAGTCTCGAAGAGATGATGGTGGTAGACCAAATGCGAAAGCAAATGTCGAAACCTCTCAGAACCTTCTTAGGAGAACAAGGGGCGGAACGGATTGATGTGGTGAATAAGCTGGCGGAACGATTTGTGGAAGTACATGGGTGAAACGGAGGAACTAAGTACACAATCCAAAAGTCAGGAGAAAACAGAGAAAAAGAAACCTAAAAACTGGGAAGGAGAAAAAGGGGAACCTTATATAAGCACACAGAGGAGAGTTCAGAGAAGGTGAAGGTAGGAAACCAGAGCACCTCGAATTCTCCAGCGAAACGACAATGGTCGGAGAAATGGTGTTCATTTTGTAGGGCGGCATCCCACAACACAAAAGACTGCAGATCGAAACCTAAAGTTCTTACTTCGCAGCATGCAAGGTGATTCCTACATCGGTGATCACAGACAAGGCTGAGGTCGGCGAAGGAGAAAGGAACAAAAAGGACACACGGGAACCTAGGAAGGGAACAGAGTGCACACACTGCCAGTCGACAACACATAATATTGTGGACTGCAGATGCAAGGCCAAACACGCCAAATGCATAACCAACCTCGAGGAATCAAAAGAGGAAGGCAAGGAAACGGTCAAGGAGATGAAAGACACTCAGGACCAAGAGAGACCACCTGTGGTTGAACTTATTGAAGTCAATGGCCAGCAGGTTGCTTGTCTCTATGATACAGGTTTGGATGGGGAAGCGGTGGTGGACGCCAGCTTAGTAAGCCCAGACCAACTTACAGGGGAGACCATAGAAATACAGCCGGCAATGAGGAGTGCTGTTACCATGACGCTGCCAATCGCCAAGGTGGAGATTAAATCCAGGTACGTCACGGGCATTATTCCAGCTGCTGTATTATCTGACTCCTTATTTCCAATGATCATTGGCACGAAATATGTCTTTTTGGGGATGCCCAAACAGCAAGCCCACAAGGGAACAGTAGTCAGTGTATCTCAAGGGGAGGAAAAAGAGGCAGAGACACTATGCGACAACTCGGAGATAGGAGAATTGCATACTGCCCAGAGGAAGGATACTACGTTTGCATCCTTGCTACAGGAAGCTGCAAAGAAGTGCTGAGCCACCAGAACGGGGACAGTACTTTCTGAAGAATCAACTACTCTATCGGAGAGCTGGGAGGGGAGATAACCTGCATGAGCAGTGGGTGGTTCCAGAGACCCACCGTCCTCACATTCTTCAGAGTGGACACATCATAGGCGAGAATCGACATATGGGTGTCAGAGAGACCTTGCAGCAAATATCCGGCCATTATTGCTGGCCAGGAATGACCGGAGATGTACGCCGGTGGGTGAAGTCTTGTTCGGAGTGCCAGAGAGCACCACCCAACAAGCGAATTAAGAGGAAACTAGCTCTTAAAGTGGAAGACAAAGTGGAAGTGTGGAGTCCAGCAGAGACCAATATACTCCAAGTAGGATGGAAAGGACCTTATCCTGTGGAAAAGGTGGTGTCCAAGAACATCTACAAAATACGGATCGGGGAAGAGAAGAAAATCTCCCTAGACATCTCATTAGGAAATATGAGGAGAGATCCGGGAGCAAAGCTTCACACTTTATGGTGATGGCAGCCATTAGGACAACGGTTACCAGTCCAGACGAAGACCAGAGATCGCCAGTACAACATAGGAGGGCCTATGGGACAGTACGTGATAGGTCAGATTTACCCAACGACAGGAGGAGGGAAATCACAAGTCAGGGAAAGGACAAGAGTGAAAGTTTCACCGGTAACCAAGTTCAGAAGGGTGGGTAACGTCGGGAAAAGCGAGAATTACCCAGGACTCCAACCTAAGATTGGCTGACCAGATACAATATCGCCCAAGATGGTCCTGGAAGCAAAAGTCCAGGAGGTTTGGGAAAGACGACTCGGTCCGACGAGGACGAGGCAGAACATCCCCAGAGGAAAAGCCGGGGGAAACCAAGAGGACATGGAAGCAGTGTTACAATCAGGATGGGACAATCCGTTTGTATTGTGAGCCGTCGCTGACGCAAGTCGAAAGTAGGTCGACTGAACGTACAGGAGCGAGGAGCCAACACTAGTTTCAGTCGTTAGTAGTATAGTAGGGTGTCAATTAGAGCGCCTACTGGATAATGAGATGAGCCATGTGAGGATCCAATCATATCATCAACACGTGATGTTAATAGCGACTTAGCAGAAGCTCAACGCACGGTGGATGTGATGGACGATGTTGCTGCAACCATACCACTTCACAGTGGAATACATCCTTGGAAAGGAGAATGTAGGAGCAGATTTCTTATCCAGACATCCAGATCCGGAGGAAGAAGACTAGGGTTGTGGATCATGGGAATCAAACCTACAGCGAGAAAGATTCGACGCGGTCTAATCTCTTAAGAGGGGGCCTATGTCATGAAATGCTGCATGTTAGTGAATCCCAGATCGACGACTGTATGCAGCGAATACCCAGGGAGTAGAAGGGTTAATGAAACAGAAGGATAAAACACAACGGATTGACCAGCGCATATGTATATAGGTCAAGGCGGGAGAGTCGACTACAATACAGGTGACCGGGAGAGTGGAAAAATTAGTTTGCTACAAAGACAGACAGTATCATGGATCAGTCTATTGCGTTCTGGAGGTAGGGATATACGGAAAAGCCCAGATCTGGAATTTTCCACTGACCAGGGATAATGAAGTCTGAATTTGCTTTGTCCAGCAATGTCAAGGACGATGGGACAAAGATGATCTAAAGAGAGTGGCCACGTCTTTGTGTCAGTTTAGTGTGTGTTCCCCAACTGGACGGAAAGATAGAATTATGTGTCCTGTAATGAAAAGAAATATCCTCCTTTATAATGGGATAAAGTGCTTGGCTGAGGATTAATTTCGATTCGGGATCTACATTAATTCTATATAGGAACATCGATGTGTATAAGGTATATTAAAATATCGTTTTAGAATAGGAATATAGATGAGCGTGTATTACCTTTATCATTACATATTATTAGTGGTGTTTTAGACTGAGGTGAATTCTTATGTCTTATGCGGATGGTGACTTCGAAAGCCTTGTCATTATGGCTGGAGAAGGACACTTGCATAAGTTAGGAGTAAGGGGCGGACGCTTACCACTCGACTTGTTATATTCATCCACAGGTTCCCAGTTTCTAGGGACATTAGAGAAGAAAGAAAACCTACTCTACGTGAACCAAGAAAGTACATACTTAGATCCAGAAAGAACCTAAATAGTTCGTTCAGATGAACAAATACTAACATCAAGTAATACAGAAGACTGTATGCTAACACGCATATACCACGGGGCTCCTAAACAGAAAAAGATGTTAAGGTGGGGCAAGCAGAGACTTCAACATACATACGACGTGCATACATAGGGTAGAAGGAATAGACAAAGACAATAGTGATAATCATAATAGACAATAGGAAGAACATTGACAATGTGGTGTTTTCTTTTGTTGATGATGGATACTTAATATCATGAACCCGATTTGGGCACAGTCATAAACTTACGGGACTTTTATAGCAATACGGTGAATCAGTGATGAACAGGTTGTTTTCATTTCACTAACGGATTTACCATCAGATTCAAGCCTACGGATCATCCCGGGTGAGCTCTGTCCTGTTTGATGTGATGTCCTGTAATCGTGAAGAATGACTGGCGAGAAGATACAGCTGATAGACATTCTGAGTTCATTCTGTCCACAACCATAGAATACAATAGCAACTACACAGACAATATCCATACACACACCGGACATAGTTTTCTTTATTAATAAATATTTTATTATAAGTTGAAAGGAAATGTTGTCGGAGTATGTGTTGATAGAATAATAGAGAGAGTGACAGAAGTAGATATATGGAAGGGAAGACAGAAGGGAGGGGTGTAGACACAAGTCAGTCAATAATCCCAACAGATAATAAGTTTGAAGATGTGCTTGTTGATTCCAACTCTCTCCCGGGAAAACAAGTGACACACGGTATCAACAGCTCAGGCACACTGGAAGCAGACATTCATCCAGGGATCTGCCACGGTATCAACAGCTCAGGCACACTGGAAGCAGACATTTATCCAGGGATCTGCCACAGTATCAACAGCTCAGGCACACTGGAAGCAGACTTCAGGGATCTGCCACAGTATCAACAGCTCAGGCACACTGGAAGCAGACTTCAGGGATCTGCCACAGTATCAACAGCTCAGGCACACTGGAAGCATACATTTATCCAGGGATCTGCCACGGTATCAACAGCTCAGGCACACTGGAAGCAGACATTTATCCAGGGATCTGCCACAGTATCAACAGCTCAGGCACACTGAAAGCAGACTTCAGGGATCTGCCACAGTATCAAAAAGCTCAGGCACACTAGAAGCAGGTGTTCATCCAGGGATCTGCCACGGTATCAACAGCTCAGGCACACTGGAAGCAGACTTCAGGGATCTGCCACAGTATCAACAGCTCAGGCACACTGGAAGCAGGTGTTCATCCAGGGATCTGCCACGGTATCAACAGCTCAGGCACACTGGAAGCAGACTTCAGGGATCTGCCACAGTATCAACAGCTCAGACACACTGGAAGCAGACTTCAGGGATCTGCCACAGTATCAACAGCTCAGGCACACTGGAAGCAGGTGTTCATCCAGGGATCTGCCATGGTATCAACAGCTCAGGCACAATGGAAGCAGACTTCAGGGATCTGCCATAGTATCAACAGCTCAGGCACACTGGAAGCAGACATTCATCCAGGGATCTGCCACGGTATCAACAGCTCAGGCACACTGGAAGCAGACGTTCATCCAGGGATCTGCCACGGTATCAACAGCTCAGGCACACTGGAAGCAGACTTCAGGGATCTGCCACAGTATCAACAGCTCAGGCACACTGGAAGCAGACATTCATCCAGGGATCTGCCATGGTATCAACAGCTCAGGCACACTGGAAGCAGACATTCATCCAGGGATCTGCCACGGTATCAACAGCTCAGGCACACTTGAAGCAGACTTCAGGGATCTGCCACAGTATCAACAGCTCAGGCACACTGGAAGCAGACTTTCATCCAGGGATCTGACACGGTATCAACAGCTCAGGCACACTGGAAGCAGACTTCAGGGATCTGCCACAGTATCAACAGCTCAGGCACACTGGAAGCAGACTTCAGGGATCTGCCACAGTATCAACAGCTCAGGCACACTGGAAGCAGACTTCAGGGATCTGCCGCGGTATCAACAGCTCAGGCACACTGGAATCAGACGTTCATCCAGGGATCTGCCACGGTATCAGCAGCTCAGGCACAATGGAAGCAGACATTCATCCAGGGATCTGACACGGTATCAACAGCTCAGGCACACTGGAAGCAGACATTCATCCAGGGATCTGCCACAGTATCAACAGCTCAGTCACACTGGAAGCAGACGTTCATCCAGAGATCTGCCACGGTATCAACAGCTCAGGCACAATGGAAGCAGACATTCATCCATGCCACGGTATCAACAGCTCAGGCACACTGGAAGCAGACATTTATCTAGGGATCTGCCACAGTATCAACAGCTCAGGCACACTGAAAGCAGACTTCAGGGATCTGCCACAGTATCAAAAAGCTCAGGCACACTGGAAGCAGGTGATCATCCAGGGATCTGCCACGGTATCAACAGCTCAGGCACACTGGAAGCAGACTTCAGGGATCTGCCACAGTATCAACAGCTCAGGCACACTGGAAGCAGGTGTTCATCCAGGGATCTGCCACGGTATCAACAGCTCAGGCACACTGGAAGCAGACTTCAGGGATCTGCCACAGTATCAACAGCTCAGACACACTGGAAGCAGACTTCAGGGATCTGCACAGTATCAACAGCTCAGGCACACTGGAAGCAGGTGTTCATCCAGGGATCTGCCATGGTATCAACAGCTCAGGCACAATGGAAGCAGACTTCAGGGATCTGCCATAGTATCAACAGCTCAGGCACACTGGAAGCAGACATTCATCCAGGGATCTGCCACGGTATCAACAGCTCAGGCACACTGGAAGCAGACGTTCATCCAGGGATCTGCCACGGTATCACAGCTCAGGCACACTGGAAGCAGACTTCAGGGATCTGCCACAGTATCAACAGCTCAGGCACACTGGAAGCAGACCATTCATCCAGGGATCTGCCATGGTATCAACAGCTCAGGCACACTGGAAGCAGACATTCATCCAGGGATCTGCCACGGTATCAACAGCTCAGGCACACTTGAAGCAGACTTCAGGGATCTGCCACAGTATCAACAGCTCAGGCACACTGGAAGCAGACTTTCATCCAGGGATCTGACACGGTATCAACAGCTCAGGCAAACTGGAAGCAGACTTCAGGGATCTGCCACAGTATCAACAGCTCAGGCACACTGGAAGCAGACTTCAGGGATCTGCCACAGTATCAACAGCTCAGTCACACTGGAAGCAGACGTTCATCCAGAGATCTGCCACGGTATCAACAGCTCAGGCACAATGGATGCAGACATTCATCCAGGGATCTGCCACGGTATCAACAGCTCAGGCACATTGGAAGCAGATGTTCATCCAGGGATCTGCCACGGTATCAACAGCTCAGGCACAATGAAAGCAGACATTCATCCAGGGATCTGCCACGGTATCAACAGCTCAGGCACACTGGAAGCAGACATTCATCCAGGGATCTGCCACGGTATCAACAGCTCAGGCACACTGGAAGCAGACATTCATCCAGGGATCTGCCACAATATCAACAGCTCAGGCACAATGGAAGCAGACATTCATCCAGGGATCTGCCACGGTATCAACAGCTCAGGCACACTGGAAGCAGACATTCATCCAGGGATCTGCCACGGTGTAAACAGCTCAGGCACAATGGAAGCAGACATTCATCCAGGGATCTGCCACAGTATCAACAGCTCAGGCACAATGGAAGCAGACATTCATCCAGGGATCTGCCATGGTATCAACAGCTCAAGCACACTGGAAGCAGACGTTCATCCAGGGATCTGCCATGGTATCAACAGCTCAGGCACACTTGAGAAGATGTTCATCCAGGGATCTGCCACGGTATCAACAGCTCAGGCACACTGGAAGCAGACATTCATAAAGGGATCTGCCAACGGTATCAACAGCTCAGGCACACTGGAAGCAGATGTTCATCCAGGGATCTGCCATGGTATCAACAGCTCAGGCACACTGGAAGCAGACATTCATCCAGGGATCTGCCACAGTATCAACAGCTCAGGCACACTGGAAGCAGACGTTCATCCAAGGATCTGCCACGGTATCAACAGCTCAGGCACACTGGAAGCAGACATTCATCTAGGGATCTGTCACGGTATCAACAGCTCAGGCACACTGAAGCAGAAATTTATCCAGGGATCTGCACGGTATCACAGCTCAGGCACACTGGAAGCAGACATTCATCCAGGGATCTGCCACGGTATCAACAGCTCAGGCACACTGGAAGCAGACATTTATCCAGGGATCTACCACAGTATCAACAGCTCAGGCACACTGGAAGCAGACTTCAGGGATCTGCCACAGTATCAACAGCTCAGGCACACTGGAAGCAGACTTCAGGGATCTGCCACGGTATCAACAGCTCAGGCACAATGGAAGCAGACATTCATCCAGGGATCTGCCACGGTATCAACAGCTCAGGCACACTGGAAGCAGACATTCATCCAGGGATCTGCCACGGTGTAAACAGCTCAGGCACAATGGAAGCAGATATTCATCCAGGGATCTGCCACAGTATCAACAGCTCAGGCACAATGGAAGCAGACATTCATCCAGGGATCTGCCATGGTATCAACAGCTCAAGCACACTGGAAGCAGACGTTCATCCAGGGATCTGCCATGGTATCAACAGCTCAGGCACACTTGAGAAGATGTTCATCCAGGGATCTGCCACGGTATCAACAGCTCAGGCACACTGGAAGCAGACATTCATAAAGGGATCTGCCACGGTATCAACAGCTCAGGCACACTGGAAGCAGATGTTCATCCAGGGATCTGCCATGGTATCAACAGCTCAGGCACACTGGAAGCAGACATTCATCCAGGGATCTGCCACAGTATCAACAGCTCAGGCACACTGGAAGCAGCACGGTATCAACAGCTCAGGCACACTGGAAGCAGACGTTCATCCAAGGATCTGCCACGGTATCAACAGCTCAGGCACACTGGAAGCAGACATTCATCCAGGGATCTGTCACGGTATCAACAGCTCAGGCACACTGGAAGCAGAAATTTATCCAGGGATCTGCCACGGTATCAACAGCTCAGGCACACTGGAAGCAGACATTCATCCAGGGATCTGCCACGGTATCAACAGCTCAGGCACACTGGAAGCAGACATTTATCCAGGGATCTACCACAGTATCAACAGCTCAGGCACACTGGAAGCAGACTTCAGGGATCTGCCACAGTATCAACAGCTCAGGCACACTGGAAGCAGACTTCAGGGATCTGCCACAGTATCAACAGCTCAGGCACACTGGAAGCATACATTTATCCAGGGATCTGCCACGGTATCAACAGCTCAGGCACACTGGAAGCAGACATTTATCCAGGGATCTGCCACAGTATCAACAGCTCAGGCACACTGAAAGCAGACTTCAGGGATCTGCCACAGTATCAAAAAGCTCAGGCACACTGGAAGCAGGTGTTCATCCAGGGATCTGCCACGGTATCAACAGCTCAGGCACACTGGAAGCAGACTTCAGGGATCTGCCACAGTATCAACAGCTCAGACACACTGGAAGCAGACTTCAGGGATCTGCCACAGTATCAACAGCTCAGGCACACTGGAAGCAGGTGTTCATCCAGGGATCTGCCATGTGTCATCACCTCACCTAAAGTAACCAGTAGATAGAATTAGAGGGCTGCAACTCTAGCCCAAGAGAGACAACCGAGTTGCTCAGACTAAGAAAAGTCCAGAACCTTCTCGAAGGTCAAACAGTGAGTCCATGGGTCCGTGGACACTAATGTGGCCCGCCTGAAGCGGGGTCCACGAGGAACTCGAACAGGGTTACCGCCCGTCGAATAGCGACACGCGGTAAACCGGCAGAGGACAAACGGACTGAGACCAGGCAACAAGTGCCTGCCTGAGAGGGACTCGTTAGCTCTTTGTATAGAGATAGAATATAGGCTAGATAGTGTGCTAGTTTGTTATATGAAATGTTTGATGATCTATAATCTGTGATATGATGCTGATGTAAAGCGCGGGCTGTTAACCCACTGCGCCAACTGTAGATTGCCACAATAAATAGGCTATATCATAGCGAACGTATTTATTGTTTGTATTGATTAACACCTGTGTGAACCCATTAAGTTACCTAGACAAAGTAAGACGTTAACAGGTTTTTGGGGGCTAGTACCGGTTTTGACATAATATGTTATGAAATAACTGTGAAATGTCATGTAAAATTATTTATTCATATCACATTGATTGGTTAAAATAGAAGAAAATTGTTAACCATAAATTGTTCAACATATTTAGTAGCTATCTAGCAATAGAATAAAAGTAATCAGAATAAGCAGAGTCCCTCAACAGTCTCAAAACAAAGTCCATACCTTACACCACAATATTAGTGGTCTGTAAACGATGTATAACTGTTTAACATAACTATGACATTTTTGTTTTTTTTTTTTGACCGTGACTAATGTTTCTTGCTCTACGAGCAGATTGTGCCGCAAAGAATACCGTGGGCAACACATGTGATTTTTCCAGCCACTAAGTTGTGTGACAGAGAGGACCGCGTGCAACGCAGTGTAACTTTTCCCAGCAGTGACGAAAGAACGACAACATCGAGCGCTACTATTCAGAGCTAAGTTTCAGATCATACTCATTGTAAAGTCTAAGCTGTGCTTCCCATTCTCATTATCATCAATATATTATTGTATTTCATATTTATTTGTTTGTATATTCATGACCTTGCCACCATTATAACCTTGCATTTTGATTTACACATTAGTAAGCAAGGTAGGCAACCAAATTTTTCCACACACCAAAGTTTTTGTTAAGGGAAATAACTCTATAAACATTACTAATAAATAAAATCCAAAATGTCAAGCTTAGATAAATGCATTGAGCAGGGAATAAAGTTAGGTTATAAAGAAGAGAAACTGTCAGAATGGGCACAGAAAACGCACGCAGAAAATATTGCCCGTGAAGAAAGAGCAATAGAAAGAGAAGAAAGAAAATTGCAACAAGATGCAGAGGAAAGAAAATTGCAACTAGAGGCAGCGGAAAAGAAATTGCAAATGGAGCTCGACGCAGCGGCCAAGCAAGCCCAGTTGAACGCTGATACACAGTTGAAATTGAAACAGATGGAAATAGAGTCCAACACAGAGATATCAATAAACAAATTAAGAAATAAAGAAGAGGAACAGAAATATAGTAAATATAAAGGCCTCGTTAAGGCTTTCTGTTCAGGAGATTCCATCAGCGCCTATTTAGAGAATTTTGAGTGTCTCATGGCCTACCATAAAATCATTAAGGCAGATTGGGCTTTTATACTCATGAGAAACCTGGCTCTCGAGCCACTTAAAGTGATAGAAACAGTACCACAAGAGATGCGAAAAGACTATGAATACCTTAAACAACGCATTCTCCAACATTTTTCTTTAGACACTGCAGGTTACCAACAACAATTTGCAAAATTAGCTCCCCAACCAAACCAAACATTCATAGATTATGTTAGTACAGTACAGGACATATGCACTAAATGGATAAACTCGGCTAAAACCAACAATAGCCACGATAAACTTAAAGAACTAATCATCATAGATAAAATTAGTGAGCACCATCCCCACACCTTTTGCAAAATTTTTAAAACAGATGGATTGCAAAACCATCCAAGAAATTGAATCCAAAGGCAATGCATTCTACACAGCAAACAGGGATATATTTCAACTCAACATTAGCCACAATGACACAGCAGCTGCAGTAATAAATACTAAGTACTCCAAACAAACACAAGGCAAATTTAAACCGCGCTCCAACAGTGGTAAAGTAGCAAAATGCCAGTATTGCAGTCTGACGCACGACGTTTACGAGATGTGCGACAAGTCTCCGAACTATCCCCACCACCTAAAAATGATGGTGGATAAACAGAAAGCAAAACGTAACGCGTACCAAAAAGCTGTAAAATGTTACTTTTGCAGAAGCTGGGGACATTATTCACGCTATTGTGAAGGTCGTAAGTTATTGAAGCAAGCTAATGCTGCATTAGTAGCAACGTCTTCTGATGATGAGACTGAATCACTGATTGAAGGTTATAATCAGCATGACAATGAAAGCGAGCTTGGTAATGCTGTACATATAGTTAACACCATTGTAGATGATACATGTAACGCTTGCACGAAATTCCAACTAGATCCATCATTACCATGTGGCCACAGGATACCTATTGCAAATGAGACAGCCAACGCTGCTTTGTCAGCCACAGGGAAGCTAACATTTTTGACAGGCTTCGTGAACAGAAAAAGTGCTCATTAATCCGCGATTCCGGGGCAACGCTCTGTGGGGTAAAGAAAACATTGGTAGACACCACAGACTACACAGACAAACATGTTAACTGTCGCACATTTTCAGGTACTATAGAAAGATACCCCCTTGCGATGGTCGAAATTCAAACACCATATATATCAGGACAACTTTTGTGCGCTGTCCTTGAAGACCCAGTCGCAGATATCATACTTGGTAATTTACCTAACATCCATCCATGTTCTGAAAAGGAAATTAAAGACTGGGAAGAAAAACACGGTATCCACCACACAAATACCGATGCTAGAGAGAAACACCATGTTAATTTGTCTCAAACTGCCAAAATACCAAGGGAGACAAACACTGAGGTTATTCAAAAAGAATTCACCGAGGTGCACAACGCAGGGGCGGTCGAATCTTTTAACGAGACGACCGAATTAAAACCTCGAATTGAGGTCACTCCCATGCTACAAAGTACCAAACCTGTAAATGTGCTTACAAAACACACACGACACAAACGCCATTACACGACAGACAACCCACAAAACCAACACGGACCAACTACAACAACCATTAGAAACATTCGCACCCAACTCAACTAACATCAATGTTGGAAAAGAACAGAAATGTTCAAAAACATTTGTATCAAAACCATGTCACAGATTGAAATTGCTTGTATTATTATTGTATATTTTATGTAACAATTGTATTGAAACCTCTTGGCACGGATCTCTTGAAAGTATCAGAACAATTTCTGGACTTGAGTACAAAATTTCAGTACATGGAAAAGTGGACATATTCAATTTAAATGGGTTGAAACTAGACTATGCTAAACAAGACACGGAAACGAGTAGACAAATGAAACGAACTGATGACAAAAACAAAAGGACAATCACCCAACTGAATGACAGTCCGTCCTATGCCAGACATGACAATGAGACAAATGAACAGACGCAACAAACTGTTGACAAAGACAAAACGACAATGTCCCGACAGAATGACACTTTGACAAACGAAGCATCGTTAACGACGCACTCTCACGACAACAAAAACGACGAAGAGATATGGACATTACCGACATTCTGTGATATCGACAACGACAACAAATTTGACGACATAAACAACGAAGACATATGGACATTACCGACGTTCTGTGTTAGCTACAACGACGACAAAACTGACGACATATTGACTGTTGACCTTGACGACGACGACAATGACATTGAAGACAATTTACAAACAGTAGCACCTGTGATAAATCAGACGGACATAGACGATACTGAAGTCCCTATACCAATCATGACTAACGACGGGAGCATTGACGACATTCATATCAGTGACACATTAACACAGCGACAACGGCAATACAATTTGCCTATCCTGGATAACTACAAACCTATCCTTTCTAACAAACCTTGTATTATCCTGGTATTAAACCACTTATTGCATTTATGATATCTAACTTCACTTCTCATCTACTTACCCTAAAACAAGTCTTCAACCAAATTTCTCTTTTCGGACTTACTATCAAACCTTCCAAGGTTGAAATAGGTTATACAGAAATAGACTTCCTCGGTCACAGAATTTCTCAAGGTAAATTACTAACTGATGAGAAAATTGTTTCCAAGATTTTGAATCTAGAAGTACCTACTACAAAGAAGCAGATTAGGAGCGTACTAGGTCTCATTAATTATTATTCCAAATTCATTCCACATTGGGCAGAACTCACCTCAGTTTTTTCTGATATGTTAACTAAAGATCATCCATCGAAAATTTGTAAAAGTACCAGCTTAGATGATGCAATGTGTAGATTGAACATATTTTTTCAAATCCTCCAGTGTTACGATTACCCAACATAAAATTACCTTTTATCTTAACCACAGATGCAAGCGCCATAGCTATAGGAGGTTGCTTGATGCAGGAAGTCAACGGAATTAGACACCCTATTCTCTACGTGAGCAGAAAACTTAAGAAGGCTGAGACTCGGTATGCAACAGTTGAATTGGAGTGTTTAGCCCTACTGTTTTGTATACTGAGGCTCTCGAAGTTCCTTTTAGGGAGCCACTTCCTGGTCCTCACCGACAGTTCGCCATTGTAAGTCCTTAACCAAGGGTCGCCCAAGAACCACAGGTTACAAAGATGGCGTTTATTACTTGAAGATTATGACTTTGAAATACGCCATATCAAGGGCACCGACAATATTCTGGCCGACGTTTTATCACGCCAGTCAAATGCGCCAGTAGAATGACACTACTCATTCAACCATTAGCCATATTATATACTGTGATACTTTTTATACCGTTTCATATAAGTGTACCTATACACCTGCTAAAGTACTCTTAATGATTAGTTTATTACAACACCCATGAACACGGTACTTCAAAAACTATACCATCAAGTGCCTAAACTCTATTACTAGACCATCAAGAAACAGTAACTGTGTTTATTTCAACCAGTAAGATCAACCAGAACAAACCATGAACACTGTAATATTTCATACGAAACATGGAAAAGAACCCATAATTTACTGTTGCTACAAACATTGCAAACAGCCGAAATAGTACGACATCAACTACGACACGCAAGAGACAGCTATACGAACTTTAACATTTATAGCAAAACACAGGAACAACAGGACGGCAACACGCACATCATCGTTGGAGTTAATTAACTAGTTAATTTAATTAAATATGTATTATATTTCATTATTGATGTATATAAATTGTGTTAACCTGTAATTTGTACATATTCTACTTTAATATTACAGGCGGTGCCATTCATAGGCTAAGAAAACCCGTCCGATACAATTGTCTCTATTTAAATTATAACCTAGTTTTCCTTCATCGTACAGAAAGTACGTTTTTTCTTAAAGGGCGAATATCGCCTAGCCCATGTTTCCAAGGGCAATAACATTTACCTTAACTTAAATTATATATTTTAATCTAATACTATTGTGTTTGAAAGACGAATGAATGAATGTGTGAAAGGATTAAATAAGAGAACGATACACTTGGCGGACAAATTGTACGCAACACGTATTTATTGTAATTTGTCTGCGTTTTTGATGTAAAGTACATAACTTGTCTAATTTGTGAATACATGTATAGAACTTAGTTTAGTATTCAGCTTAGTTAGTAAATGGTTAACATACTTAGGTTAGCATTTAGGATATAACTAAGCATCACTACTGGAATGCCGGATCATGTAGTGCACACAGTGCAAGGATTCATGATTGAGGTTATCCCAACTCGTGACGCTTGGAAATACACCATCCATTCAGCACATACACAAACCTGAAAACTCAACACTTTCAATTTAAAATACAGTCACTTTATTAGAGACATCAACTTAATAGTCAAAACACTAACAAACAACAGGGACACATGTAGTCTGAGGGGGATAAGAGAACATCGTAACTACATATTTAGCATTAGATGACATACGAGAGTAAAAGTGTATTGAAATGCACTCACGAATCAAGATTTGAAAATGTACTTAACTAGCCAGGACTTCGGTCCTGTTAACTCTCTTTAACCAGAGATTAATTGTCTGGGCACCAATAGGGTGCGTGAGAAGGGCGAGTTGTCAATACAACTATTAAAACGCCACGTAACTTCGGTCTGATAAGCATTGTTAAGGACACAGGAGACAGAGTGATCTCTTTAGCAAATCAGACAAGTAGTGTATGGAGAATACATGAGTTACTAACGCCATTATGTAGTTTACCAAGTTACTGTCCACCAAACTACAAACCCCAACTTTAGATGAGTCGATGACAGAATTAGAATAATCTAATTAACCAATAACAAACCAGATCAGGAGGGGAGAGGGGAATCCTGTCATCACCTCACCTAAAGTAACCAGTAGATAGAATTAGAGGGCTGCAACTCTAGCCCAAGAGAGACAACCGAGTTGCTCAGACTAAGAAAGTCCAGAACCTTCTCGAAGGTCAAACAGTGAGTCCATGGGTCCGTGGACACTAATGTGGCCCGCCTGAAGCGGGGTCCACGAGGAACTCGAACAGGGTTACCGCCCGTCGAATAGCGACACGCGGTAAACCGGCAGAGGACAAACGGACTGAGACCAGGCAACAAGTGCCTGCCTGAGAGGGACTCGTTAGCTCTTTGTATAGAGATAGAATATAGGCTAGATAGTGTGCTAGTGTGTTATATGAAATGTTTGATGATCTATAATCTGTGATATGATGCTGATGTAAAGCGCGGGCTGTTCACCCACTGCGCCAACTG
The DNA here is from genome assembly GCA_014155875.1 of Cepaea nemoralis. Lineage (NCBI taxonomy): Eukaryota > Metazoa > Mollusca > Gastropoda > Stylommatophora > Helicidae > Cepaea > Cepaea nemoralis. Next base: position 47,345 of record JACEFZ010004377.1, on the reverse strand, counting down.
TAGATTGCCACAATAAATAGGCTATATCATAGCGAACGTATTTATTGTTTGTATTGATTAACACCTGTGTGAACCCATTAAGTTACCTAGACAAAGTAAGACGTTAACACCATGGTATCAACAGCTCAGGCACAATGGAAGCAGACTTCAGGGATCTGTCATAGTATCAACAGCTCAGGCACACTGGAAGCAGACATTTATCCAGGGATCTGCCACGGTATCAACAGCTCAGGCACACTGGAAGCAGACTTCAGGGATCTGCCACAGTATCAACAGCTCAGACACACTGGAAGCAGACTTCAGGGATCTGCCACAGTATCAACAGCTCAGGCACACTGGAAGCAGACTTCAGGGATCTGCCACGGTATCAACAGCTCAGGCCCACTGGAAGCAGATGTTCATCCAGGGATCTGCCACGGTATCAACAGCTCAGGCACAATGGAAGCAGACATTCATCCAGGGATCTGCCACGGTATCAACAGCTCAGGCACACTGGAAGCAGAAATTTATCCAGGGATCTGCCACAGTATCAACAGCTCAGGCACACTGGAAGCAGACTTCAGGGATCTGCCACAGTATCAACAGCTTAGGCACACTGAAAGCAGACTTCAGGGATCTGCCACAGTATCAAAAAGCTCAGGCACACTGGAAGCAGGTGTTCATCCAGGGATCTGCCACGGTATCAACAGCTCAGGCACACTGGAAGCAGACTTCAGGGATCTGCCACAGTATCAACAGCTCAGGCACACTGGAAGCAGGTGTTCATCCAGGGATCTGCCACGGTATCAACAGCTCAGGCACACTGGAAGCAGACTTCAGGGATCTGCCACAGTATCAACAGCTCAGACACACTGGAAGCAGACTTCAGGGATCTGCCACAGTATCAACAGCTCAGGCACACTGGAAGCAGGTGTTCATCCAGGGATCTGCCATGGTATCAACAGCTCAGGCACAATGGAAGCAGACTTCAGGGATCTGCCATAGTATCAACAGCTCTGGCACACTGGAAGCAGACATTTATCCAGGGATCTGCCACGGTATCAACAGCTCAGGCACACTGGAAGCAGACTTCAGGGATCTGCCACAGTATCAACAGCTCAGACACACTGGAAGCAGACTTCAGGGATCTGCCACAGTATCAACAGCTCAGGCACACTGGAAGCAGACTTCAGGGATCTGCCACGGTATCAACAGCTCAGGCCCACTGGAAGCAGATGTTCATCCAGGGATCTGCCACGGTATCAACAGCTCAGGCACAATGGAAGCAGACATTCATCCAGGGATCTGCCACGGTATCAACAGCTCAGGCACACTGGAAGCAGACGTTCATCCAGGGATCTGCCACGGTATCAACAGCTCAGGCACACTGGAAGCAGACGTTCATCCAGGGATCTGCCACGGTATCAACAGCTCAGGCACAATGAAAGCAGACATTCATCCAGGGATCTGCCATGGTATCAACAGCTCAGGCACACTGGAAGCAGACATTCATCCAGGGATCTGCCACGGTATCAACAGCTCAGGCACACTTGAAGCAGACTTCAGGGATCTGCCACAGTATCAACAGCTCAGGCACACTGGAAGCAGACTTTCATCCAGGGATCTGACACGGTATCAACAGCTCAGGCACACTGGAAGCAGACTTCAGGGATCTGCCACAGTATCAACAGCTCAGGCACACTGGAAGCAGACTTCAGGGATCTGCCACAGAATCAACAGCTCAGGCACACTGGAAGCAGACTTCAGGGATCTGCCACGGTATCAACAGCTCAGGCACACTGGAAGCAGACGTTCATCCAGGGATCTGCCACGGTATCAGCAGCTCAGGCACAATGGAAGCAGACATTTATCCAGGGATCTGACACGGTATCAACAGCTCAGGCACACTGGAAGCAGACATTCATTCAGGGATCTGCCACAGTATCAACAGCTCAGGCACACTGGAAGCAGACGTTCATCCAGGGATCTGCCACGGTATCAACAGCTCAGGCACAATGGAAGCAGACATTTCATCCAGGGATCTGCCACGGTATCAACAGCTCAGGCACACTGGAAGCAGATGTTCATCCAGGGATCTGCCACGGTATCAACAGCTCAGGCACAATGAAAGCAGACATTCATCCAGGGATCTGCCACGGTATCAACAGCTCAGGCACACTGGAAGCAGACATTCATCCAGGGATCTGCCACGGTATCAACAGCTCAAGCACACTGGAAGCAGACTTCAGGGATCTGTCACGGTATCAACAGCTCAGGCACACTGGAAGCAGTTGTTCAGAGAGCTGCCACAATAGAACCAACCCCACAACTTAGAAGTACTTTAATATCCAGAGATCAGTCTCAATGACAGCAGCTCAGCCAAGCCGGAAGGCTGCAAGAGCAACAGGTCAGCCCCTTTAGCAGCGACTTTGTAAAGATGGATGCTGGTTCTTACTCAACAATCTTCCAAAATAACAGCAACTCAAACAAGCTGGAAGTACATTCTCACATTCGGACCGCACCTCAGCAGCAACTTCAACAAACTGGAAGTACCAACAGTAACTGTGACAAGCTGGAAGTATATTCTCACCCTGATCCACTTCAACAGCAACTCTGACAACTAGAGGTAATCCTCACCCTGATCACCTTCAACAGCAACTCTGACAAACTAGAGGTAATCTCACCCTGATCACCTTCAACAGCAACTCTGACAAACTAGAGGTAATCTCACCCTGATCACCTTCAACAGCAACCTCTGACAAACTAGAGGTAATCTTCACCCTGATCACTTAAACAGCAACTCTGACAAACTAGAGGTAATCTCACCCTGATCACCTTCAACAGCAACTCTGACAAACTAGAGGTAATCTCACCCTGATCACCTTCAACAGCAACTCTGACAAACTAGAGGTAATCTCACCCTGATCACCTTCAACAGCAACTCTGACAAACTAGAGGTATTCTCACCTGATCACCTTCAACAGCAACTCTGACAAACTAGAGGTAATCTCACCCTGATCACCTTCAACAGCAACTCTGACAAACTAGAGGTATTCTCACCCTGATCACCTTCAACAGCAACTCTGACAAACTAGACGTAATCTCACCCTGATCACCTTCAACAGCAACTCTGACAAACTAGAGGTAATCTCACCCTGATCACCTTCAACAGCAACTCTGACAAACTAGAGGTAATCTCACCCTGATCACTTAAACAGCAACTCTGACAAACTAGAGGTAATCTCACCCTGATCACCTTCAACAAGCAAACTCTGACAAACTAGAGGTAATCTCACCCTGATCACCTTCAACAGCAACTCTGACAAACTAGAGGTAATCTCAACCATGATCACCTTCAACAGCAACTCTGACAAACTAGAGGTATTCTCACCCTGATCACCTTCAACAGCAACTCTGACAAACTAGAGGTAATCTCACCCTGATCACCTTCAACAGCAACTCTGACAAACTAGAGGTATTCTCACCCTGATCACCTTCAACAGCAACTCTGACAACTAGAGGTATTCTCACCCTGATCACCTTCAACAGCAACTCTGACAAACTGTAAGTATTCTCACCCTGATCACCTTCAACAGCAACTCTGACAAACTAGAGGTAATCTCACCCTGATCACCTTCAACAGCAACTCTAACAAGCTGGAAGTACATTCTTACTCCGATCACCTTCAACAGCAACTTGACAAGCTGGAAGTACATTCTTACTCCGATCACCTTCAACAGCAACTCTATACAAGCTGGAAGTACATTCTTACTCGATCCCCTTCAACAGCAACTCTAACAAGCTGGAAGTACATTCTTACTCTGATCACCTTCAACAGCAACTTTGACAAGATGGAAGTATATTCTTACTCTGATCACCTTCAACAGCAACTTTTAACAAGCTAGAAGTATATTCTCATTCCTTCTATTGCATCTTTAACTGATTTCTCAATCCATTCTGCATCTACACAAAATGAATACGACATGTGTAGGTGTTAAGCACAGAGCAATTCCCCTTAAAACTGTGCTAGTGCATATTTTTAGTCTACAGCATACTTAGTTGATCATGATGAAAAGTTAGCAAAAGACAAATACAGACTTGATCACAACATTTATTCTTGTAGCTACAACACTCTCCGGTAAAGGAAACACTAGCACATGCAAAGTTTTACATAAAATATAAACAAAGACACCGATAAAATCTTGCTTTATATATCTATACATATATAATATATATATCTATATATATATATATATATATATATATATATATACACACGTTATCTGGACAAATACAGGGGTCTCAATAACACTGATAGCCTAGATGAACCTCCGATAACATAACAATAAGTGGTCTATAATATCACCTATGTGTCTGAATTCTCATCAAGTCGACTAAGCCTAAAACAAGTAATAGGATAGGATATGTCTTCGGAAGAAAGGTGGACAATGTTATAATTGACTGCATCACCAGTTGAGTGCCGTTGGTTAATAAAAATATGGCATTAGCACCATATAGCCAATACACACCAAGGCAGACTGGATATGCTACTGATAAGATGGGTGACCAGATGGATCTCCAATAACAGTGACAAATTGGTCTCAGATGGATCTCAAGAATAATAAGTGGGTACACTCAGATCTATTCAAATAACACTGATAAGTGGACAAGCTGATAATTCTCCAATAAAAGTGACAAGTGGGTACACTTACGGGGTCTTCAGCAGCAATGATGGTAAGTTCTGGTGGACCTCCAATAACAGTGGCATGTCAGAGAGTTCTTAAATTAACGCGGAGATGTTAATGTGTTCAGGTATGTCTCCAATTGCACAGAGTGGGCAAGCTCACAGGGGTCTCCAATAGAATGTTACAAGTGAGTATGCACAGATGGATCTCCAATAACACTGACAAGTGGGGAAGAAGAAGAAAGTACACAAAAATAATCTCCAGCAACAATGACAAGTTACATAACAGTGCACAGATGGATCACCAACAGTACTCACAATTTAGTACACAAAAATGGATCTCCAAATATGACATGTAGGTAACAAAGATACAAACACTGAGAAGTGGACAAGCTGATAATTCTTTTGGAAAAAAAAAAAAAGGTACACTCACATGAGTCTTCACTACCAGTAACTAGCAGGTGAACTCAGGTGGACCTCGAGTAACAGTGGTTCAGATTGTTCTCCAATTAACTCTGACAGGTTGGTTTGTTCACATATTTCTCCAATAGTGTTGGAAGCCAGTAGGATTAGATGGGTCTCCAGTAGTGTTGGCAGGACAGTAGGCTTAAAGGGTCTCCTGTAGTGTTGGGAAGTCGGTAGGTTTAGATGGGTCTCCAATAGTATTGGCACAGTGGTAGGTTTAGAGAATCTCCAGTAGTGTTGGGAAGCCGATGGGCTTAGAAAAAATTAAAATTTAAAAAAAAAAAAGGGGGGGTTTTATTTTAATATTATTTTTTTTGCTTTTTAATAAAATTGTTTTAAACCCTGAAATTTTGTACATATTCTATTTAAAATTTTAAGGGGGTGCCATTCATAGGCTAAAAAAAACCCGTCCGATACAATTGTCTCTTTTTAAATTAAAAACCTAGTTTTCCTTCATCGTACAGAAAGTACGTTTTTCAAAGGGCGAATATCGCTACCCCATGTTTCCAAGGGCAAAACATTTACCTAACTTAAATTATATATTTAATCAAATCTATTGTGTTTGAAAGACGAATGAATGATGTGTAAAAGGATTAAAAAGAGAACGATACACTTGGCGGAAAAATTGTACGCAAACGTTTTTATTGAAATTGTCTGCTTTTTTGATGTAAAAGTACATAATTTGTCTAATTTGTGAATACATGTATAGAACTTAGTTTAGTATTCAGCTTAGTTAGTAAATGGTTAACATACTTAGGTTACATTTGGGAATAAACTAAGCATCACTACTTGGAACCCGGTCATGTAGTGCACACGTGAAAAGGTTCATGATTGAGGTTATCCCAACTCGTGACGTTTGGAAATACACCATCCATTCAGCACATACAAAAAACCTGAAAACTCAACACTTTCAATTTAAAATACAGTCACTTTATTAGAGACATCAACTTAATAGTCAAAACCTAACAAACCAAAGGGACACTGTAGTCTGAGGGGGATAAGAGAACATCGTAACTACATATTTGCATTAGATGACATACGAGAGTAAAATGTTTGAAATGCACTCACGAATCAAGATTTTAAAATGTACTTAACTAGCCAGGACTGGGTCCTGTAACTCCTTTAACCAGAGATTAATTGTCTGGGCACAATAGGGTGCTGAGAAGGGCGAGTTGTCAATACAACTATTAAAACGCCACGTAACTTCGGTCTGATAAGCATTGTTAAGGACACAGGAGACAGAGTGATCTCTTAGCAAATCAGACAATAGTGTATGGAGAATACAGGTTTTACTAACGCCATTATGTGTTTACCAAGTTACTGTCCCCCAAAACTACAAACCCCAATTTTAGATGAGTCGATGACAGAATTAGAATAAATCTAATTACCATAACAAACCAGATCGGGGGGGAGGGGGGAATCCTGTCATCACCCCAAAAGTAACAGTAGATAGAATTAGAGGGCGCAACTCTACCCCAAAAGAGACAACCGAGTTGCTCAGGGCTAAGAAAAATCCAGAAACCCTTCTCGAAGGTCAAAAGTGAGTCCATGGGTCCGTGGACACTAATGTGGCCCCCCGAAGCGGGGTCCACGAGGAACTCGAACAGGGTTACCGCCCGTCGAATAGCGACACGCGGTAAACCGGCAGAGGACAAACGGACTGAGACCAGGCAACAAGTGCCTGCCTGAGAGGGACTCGTTAGCTCTTTGTATAGGATAGAAATAGGCGATAGTGTGCTAGGTGTTAAAGAAATGTTTGATGATCTATAATCTGTGATATGATGCTGATTAAAGCGCGGGCTGTTCACCCACTGCGCCAACTGTAGATTGCCACAATAAATAGGCTATATCATAGCGAACGTATTTATTGTTTGTATTGATTAACACCTGTGTGAACCCATTAATTTACCTAGACAAAGTAAGACGTTAACACCATGGTATCAACAGCTCAGGCACAATGGAAGCAGACTTCAGGGATCTGTCATAGTATCAACAGCTCAGGCACACTGGAAGCAGACATTTATCCAGGGATCTGCCACGGTATCAACAGCTCAGGCACACTGGAAGCAGACTTCAGGGATCTGCCACAGTATCAACAGCTCAGACACACTGGAAGCAGACTTCAGGGATCTGCCACAGTATCAACAGCTCAGGCACACTGGAAGCAGACTTCAGGGATCTGCCACGGTATCAACAGCTCAGGCCCACTGGAAGCAGATGTTCATCCAGGGATCTGCCACGGTATCAACAGCTCAGGCACAATGGAAGCAGACATTCATCCAGGGATCTGCCACGGTATCAACAGCTCAGGCACACTGGAAGCAGAAATTTATCCAGGGATCTGCCACAGTATCAACAGCTCAGGCACACTGGAAGCAGACTTCAGGATCTGCCACAGTATCAACAGCTTAGGCACACTGAAAGCAGACTTCAGGGATCTGCCACAGTATCAAAAAGCTCAGGCACACTGGAAGCAGGTGTTCATCCAGGGATCTGCCACGGTATCAACAGCTCAGGCACACTGGAAGCAGACTTCAGGGATCTGCCACAGTATCAACAGCTCAGGCACACTGGAAGCAGGTGTTCATCCAGGGATCTGCCACGGTATCAACAGCTCAGGCACACTGGAAGCAGACTTCAGGGATCTGCCACAGTATCAACAGCTCAGACACACTGGAAGCAGACTTCAGGGATCTGCCACAGTATCAACAGCTCAGGCACACTGGAAGCAGGTGTTCATCCAGGGATCTGCCATGGTATCAACAGCTCAGGCACAATGGAAGCAGACTTCAGGGATCTGCCATAGTATCAACAGCTCTGGCCCCACTGGAAGCAGACATTTATCCAGGGATCTGCCACGGTATCAACAGCTCAGGCACACTGGAAGCAGACTTCAGGGATCTGCCACAGTATCAACAGCTCAGACACACTGGAAGCAGACTTCAGGGATCTGCACAGTATCAACAGCCCCAGGCACACTGGAAGCAGACTTCAGGGATCTGCCACGGTATCAACAGCTCAGGCCCACTGGAAGCAGATGTTCATCCAGGGATCTGCCACGGTATCAACAGCTCAGGCACAATGGAAGCAGACATTCTCCAGGGATCTGCCACGGTATCAACAGCTCAGGCACACTGGAAGCAGACGTTCATCCAGGGATCTGCCACGGTATCAACAGCTCAGGCACACTGGAAGCAGACGTTCATCCAGGGATCTGCCACGGTATCAACAGCTCAGGCACAATGAAAGCAGACATTCATCCAGGGATCTGCCATGGTATCAACAGCTCAGGCACACTGGAAGCAGACATTCATCCAGGGATCTGCCACGGTATCAACAGCTCAGGCACACTTGAAGCAGACTTCAGGGATCTGCCACAGTATCAACAGCTCAGGCACACTGGAAGCAGACTTTCATCCAGGGATCTGACACGGTATCAACAGCTCAGGCACACTGGAAGCAGACTTCAGGGATCTGCCACAGTATCAACAGCTCAGGCACACTGGAAGCGACTTCAGGGATCTGCCACAGAATCAACAGCTCAGGCACACTGGAAGCAGACTTCAGGGATCTGCCACGGTATCAACAGCTCAGGCACACTGGAAGCAGACGTTCATCCAGGGATCTGCCACGGTATCAGCAGCTCAGGCACAATGGAAGCAGACATTTATCCAGGGATCTGACACGGTATCAACAGCTCAGGCACACTGGAAGCAGACATTCATTCAGGGATCTGCCACAGTATCAACAGCTCAGGCACACTGGAAGCAGACGTTCATCCAGGGATCTGCCACGGTATCAACAGCTCAGGCACAATGGAAGCAGACATTCATCCAGGGATCTGCCACGGTATCAACAGCTCAGGCACACTGGAAGCAGATGTTCATCCAGGGATCTGCCACGGTATCAACAGCTCAGGCACAATGAAAGCAGACATTCATCCAGGGATCTGCCACGGTATCAACAGCTCAGGCACACTGGAAGCAGACATTCATCCAGGGATCTGCCACGGTATCAACAGCTCAAGCACACTGGAAGCAGACTTCAGGGATCTGTCACGGTATCAACAGCTCAGGCACACTGGAAGCAGTTGTTCAGAGAGCTGCCACATAGAACCAACCCCACAACTTAGAAGTACTTTAATATCCAGAGATCAGTCTCAATGACAGCAGCTCACCCAAAGCCGGAAGGCTGCAAGAGCAACAGGTCAGCCCCTTTAGCAGCGACTTTGTAAAGATGGATGCTGGTTCTTACTCAACAATCTTCCAAAATAACAGCAACTCAAACAAGCTGGAAGTACATTCTCACATTCGGACCGCACTCAGCAGCAACTTCAACAAACTGGAAGTACCAACAGTAACTGTGACAAGCTGGAAGTATATTCTCACCCTGATCACTTCAACAGCAACTCTGACAAACTAGAGGTAATCTCACCCTGATCACCTTCAACAGCAACTCTGACAAACTAGAGGTAATCTCACCCTGATCACCTTCAACAGCAACTCTGACAAACTAGAGGTAATCTCACCCTGATCACCTTCAACAGCAACTCTGACAAACTAGAGGTAATCTCACCCTGATCACTTAAACAGCAACTCTGACAAACTAGAGGTAATCTCACCCTGATCACCTTCAACAGCAACTCTGACAAACTAGAGGTAATCTCACCCTGATCACCTTCAACAGCAACTCTGACAAACTAGAGGTAATCTCACCCTGATCACCTTCAACAGCAACTCTGACAAACTAGAGGTATTCTCACCCTGATCACCTTCAACAGCAACTCTGACAAACTAGAGGTAATCTCACCCTGATCACCTTCAACAGCAACTCTGACAAACTAGAGGTATTCTCACCCTGATCACCTTCAACAGCAACTCTGACAACTAGACGTAATCTCACCCTGATCACCTTCAACAGCAACTCTGACAAACTAAGGTAATCTCACCCTGATCACCTTCACAGCAACTCTGACAAACTAGAGGTAATCTCACCCTGATCACTTAAACAGCAACTCTGACAAACTAGAGGTAATCTCACCCTGATCACCTTCAACAGCAACTCTGACAAACTAGAGGTAATCTCACCCCTGATCACCTTCAACAGCAACTCTGACAAACTAGAGGTAATCTCACCCTGATCACCTTCAACAGCAACTCTGACAAACTAGAGGTATTCTCACCCTGATCACCTTCAACAGCAACTCTGACAAACTAGAGGTAATCTCACCCTGATCACCTTCAACAGCAACTCTGACAAACTAGAGGTATTCTCACCCTGATCACCTTCAACAGCAACTCTGACAAACTAGAGGTATTCTCACCCTGATCACCTTCAACAGCAACTCTGACAAACTGTAAGTATTCTCACCCTGATCACCTTCAACAGCAACTCTGACAAACTAGAGGTAATCTCACCCTGATCACCTTCAACAGCAACTCTAACAAGCTGGAAGTACATTCTTACTCCGATCACCTTCAACAGCAACTCTGACAAGCTGGAAGTACATTCTTACTCCGATCACCTTCAACAGCAACTCTAACAAGCTGGAAGTACATTCTTACTCCGATCACCTTCAACAGCAACTCTAACAAGCTGGAAGTACATTCTTACTCTGATCACCTTCAACAGCAACTTTGACAAGATGGAAGTATATTCTTACTCTGATCACCTTCAACAGCAACTTTTAACAAGCTAGAAGTATATTCTCATTCCTTCTATTGCATCTTTAACTGATTTCTCAATCCATTCTGCATCTACACAAAATGAATACGACATGTGTAGGTGTTAAGCACAGAGCAATCTCCCCTTAAAACTGTGCTAGTGCATATTTTTAGTCTACAGCATACTTAGTTGATCATGATGAAAAGTTAGCAAAAGACAAATACAGACTTGATCACAACATTTATTCTTGTAGCTACAACACTCTCCGGTAAAGGGAAACACTAGCACATGCAAAGTTTTACATAAAATATAAACAAAGACACCGATAAAATCTTGCTTTATATATCTATACATATATAATATATATATCTATATATATATATATATATATATATATATATATACACACGTTATCTGGACAAATACAGGGGGTCTCCAATAACACTGATAGCCTAGATGAACCTCCGATAACATAACAATAAGTGGTCTATAATATCACCTATGTGTCTGAATTCTCATCAAGTCGACTAAGCCTAAAACAAGTAATAGGATAGGATATGTCTTCGGAAGAAAGGTGGACAATGTTATAATTGACTGCATCACCAGTTGAGTGCCGGTTGGTTAATAAAAATATGGCATTAGCACCATATAGCCAATACACACCAAGGCAGACTGGATATGCTACTGATAAGATGGGTGACCAGATGGATCTCCAATAACAGTGACAAATTGGTCTCAGATGGATCTCAAGAATAATAAGTGGGTACACTCAGATCTATTTCAAATAACACTGATAAGTGGACAAGCTGATAATTCTCCAATAAAAGTGACAAGTGGGTACACTTACGTGGGTCTTCAGCAGCAATGATGGTAAGTTCTGGTGGACCTCCAATAACAGTGGCATGTCAGAGAGTTCTTAAATTAACGCGGAGATGTTAATGTGTTCAGGTATGTCTCCAATTGCACAGAGTGGGCAAGCTCACAGGGGTCTCCAATAGAATGTTACAAGTGAGTATGCACAGATGGATCTCCAATAACACTGACAAGTGGGGAAGAAGAAGAAAGTACACACAAATAATCTCCAGCAACAATGACAAGTTACATAACAGTGCACAGATGGATCACCAACAGTACTCACAATTTAGTACACAAAAATGGATCTCCAAATATGACATGTAGGTAAACAAAGATACAAAAACACTGAGAAGTGGACAAGCTGATAATTCTTTTTGGAAAAAAAAAAAAGGTACACTCACATGAGTCTTCACTACCAGTAACTAGCAGGTGAACTCAGGTGGACCTCGAGTAACAGTGGTTCAGATTGTTCTCCAATTAACTCTGACAGGTTGGTTTGTTCACATATTTCTCCAATAGTGTTGGGAAGCCAGTAGGATTAGATGGGTCTCCAGTAGTGTTGGCAGGACAGTAGGCTTAAATGGGTCTCCTGTAGTGTTGGGAAGTCGGTAGGTTTAGATGGGTCTCCAATAGTATTGGCAAGTTGGTAGGTTTAGATGAATCTCCAGTAGTGTTGGGAAGCCGATGGGCTTAGATGGGTCTCCAGTAGTAATGAGAAGTTGGTAGGTTTGGATGGGTCTTCTGTAATGTTAGGAATTTGGTAGGTTTGGATGGGTCTCCAGTAGTGTTGGGCAGTCAGTAGGCTTAGATAGGTCTCCAAATGTGTTTATAAGTCGGCAGGCTTAAATGGGTCTCCAACAGGTTTGCAAGTAGGTAGGATTAGATGGGTCTCCAACAGGTTTGCAAGTAGGTAGGATTACATGGGTCTCCAACAGTGTTCAGAAGTCGCTAGGATTAGATGGGTTTTCAGTTTCTGGAAGTCGGCAGGATTTTCTCGAACAGTTTTGGGAAGCCAGTAGGATTTTCTCCAACAGTTTTGGGAAGTCAGTAGGTTAGGATGTTTTCCAACAGTTTTGGAAGTCGGTAGGATTAGATAGATCTCCAGTTTTAGGAAGTTGGTAGGATTAGATATATCTCCAGTTTTAGGAAGTCAGTAGGATTAGATAGGTCTCCAACAGTTTCGGGAAGTCAGCAGGATCAGATGGTCTTCAGTAGTTATCGGAAGCCGGTAGGATTGGATGGTCTCCAATAGTTTTTGGAAATCGGTAGGATTTGATGGTCTCCAATAATTTTTGGAAGTTGGTAGGATTGATGGAAGTCACTAGGATTGAATGGTCAATAGTTTTGGGAATATGGCAGGATTAGATGGGTCTTCAATAGTTTTGGGAAGTCAGTAGGATTGGATGGTCTCCAATAGTTTTCAGTAGTCAGTAGGATTAGATGGTCTCCAATAGTTTTGGTAGGCGGTAGGATTAAATGGGTCTCCAGTAGTATTGGGAAGTCACTAGGTTTAGATGGGTCTTCAATATTGTTGTTAAGTTGGTAGGCTTAGATGGGTCCCCAGTGTTGATAAGTTGGTAGGCTTAGATGGGTCTCCAATACAGTGTTACAAGTCGGTAAACACAGAAGGATCTCCAATAACACAAGTGACTAAAAGTGGGTTTTAAAATGACCCCATAAATATGCTCAAGCCTCTAATATCGCCAATAAGTAGACAAGTTCAGGTATGTCTACAGTAACAATGATAGCCTAGATCAGTGGTTCTCAACTGGTGGGAAATTCCCCCCCCCCTCCCCAGGGGGGAATTTTAGGGTTTCGGGAGGGGGGGGGGGAGGAATTAAGATTATTTAAAGATTTCGTTAATACAAGAACTGATATGTGCTATTAAATTTAGCTCCCATTATTACGTATACTGTGTAGGATGGGGGGATTTTTAGGGTGGAAATCCGAAGGGGGAATGATGTTCTGAAAATGTGAAGGGAGGCACAGGCCAAAAAAAAAGTTGAGAACCACTGGCCTAGATGAACCTCAGATAACATAACAATAAGTGGTCTATAATATATGTAATGCCTCTGACTGATAACTCTCCAATAAAAGTGACAAGTGGGTACACTCACATGGGTCTTCAATAGCAGCAACTAGCAGGTGGGCTTCGAGTAACAGTGGTTTAGATTGTTCTCCAATTAACTTTAAGTCGGTAAGATTAGAGGGTCTCCACTAGTGTTGGCAGGACAGTAGGCTTAGATGGGTCTCCAGTAGTGTTGGGAAGTCAGTAGTAGGTTTAGATGGGTCTCCAGTAGTGTTGGGAAGTTGGTAGGTTTAGATGGGTCTCCTGTAGTGTTGGGACGCAGGTTGGTTTAGATAGGTCTCCAATAGTGTTGGCAAGTTGGTAGGTTTAGATGGTCTCCAATAGTGTTGGAAAGTCGGTAGGTTTAGATGAGTCTCCAGTAGTGTTGGGAAGCCAGTTGGTTTACATGGGTCTTAAATTGTGTTGGCAAGTTGGTAGGTTTAGATGGGTCTCCTGTAGTGTTGGGACGCCGGTTGGTTTAGATGGGTCTCCAATAGTGTTGGCAAGTTGGTAGGTTTAGATGGTCTCCAATAGTGTTGGAAAGTCGGTAGGTTTAGATGAGTCTCCAGTAGTGTTGGGAAGCCAGTTGGTTTACATGGGTCTTAAATAGTGTTGGCAAGTTGGTAGGTTTAGATGGGTCTCCAATAGTGTTGGTAAGTTGGTAGGTTTAGATGAATCTCCAGTAGTGTTGGGAAGCCGATGGGCTTAGATGGGTCTCCAGTAGTAATGAGAAGTTGGTAGGTTTGGATGGGTCTTCTGTAATGTTAGGAATTTGGTAGGTTTGGATGGGTCTCCAGTAGTGTTGGGAAGTCAGTAGGCTTAGATGGGTCTCCAAATGTGTTTATAAGTCGGTAGGCTTAAATAGGTCTCCAACAGGTTTGCAAGCAGGTAGGATTAGATGGGTCTCCAACAGTTTTCAGAAGTCGCTAGGATTAGATGGGTTTTCAGTTTCTGGAAGTCAGCAGGATTTTCTCGAACAGTTTTGGGAAGCCAGTAGGATTTTCTCCAACAGTTTTGGGAAGTCAGTAATTTAGGATGTTTTCCAACAGCTTTGGAAGTCAGTAGGATTAGATAGATCTCCAGTTTTAGGAAGTTGGTAGGATTAGATATATCTCCAGTTTTAGGAAGTTGGTAGGATTAGATAGTTCTCCCGGTTTAGGAAGTCAGTAGGATTAGATATATCTCCAGTTTTAGGAAGTCGGTAGGATTAGATAGTTCTCCCGGTTTAGGAAGTCAGTAGGATTAGATAGGTCTCCAACAGTTTCGGGAAGTCAGCAGGATCAGATGGTCTTCAATAGTTTTTGGAAGCCGGTAGGATTGGATGGTCTCCAATAGTTTTCGGAAATCGGTAGGATTCGATGGTCTCCAATAGTTTTTGGAAGTCGGTAGGATTGATGGAAGTCACTAGGATTGAATGGCCTCCAATAGTTTTGGGAATATGGCAGGATTAGATGGGTCTCCAATAGTTTTGGGAAGTCAGTAGGATTGGATGGTCTCCAATAGTTAGGGAAGTCAATAGGATTGGATGGTCTCCAATAGTTTTTAGTAGTCAGTAGGATTAGATGGTCTCCAATAGTTTTGGTAGTCGGTAGGATTAAATGGGTCTCCAGTAGTGTTGGGAAGTCACTAGGTTTAGATGGGTCTTCAATACTGTTGTTAAGTTGGTAGGCTTAGATGGGTCCCCAGTGTCGATAAGTTGGTAGGCTTAGATGGGTCTCCAACACAGTGTTACAAGTCAGTAAACACAGATGGATCTCGAATAACACAAGTGACTAAAGGTGGGTTTTAAAATGACCCCATAAATATGCTCAAGCCTCTAATATCGCCATTAAGTAGACAAGTTCAGGTATGTCTACAGTAACACTGATAGCCTAGATCAGTGGTTCTCAACTGGTGGGAAATTCCCCCCCCCCTCCCCAGGGGGGAACTTTAGGGTTTCGGGGGGGGGGGGGGAATTAAGATTATTTAAAGATTTTGTTAATACAATAACTGATATGTGCTATTAAATTTAGCTTCCATTATTACGTATACTGTGTAGGGTAAGGGGATTTTTAGGGTGGAAATACAAAGGGGGAATGACGTTCTGAAAATGTGAAAGGGGGGGGGGGCACAGGCCAAAAAAAAAAAGTTGAGAACCACTGGCCTAGATGAACCTCCGATAACATAACAATAAGTGGTCTATAATATATCTAATGCCTCTAACTGATAACTCTCCAATAAAAGTGACAAGTGGGTACACTCACACAGATCTTCAATAGTAGCAACTAACAGGTGAGCTCAGGTGGACCTCTAAGTCAGACAGTTCTTGGATTAAAACCGACAGGTTGGTATGTTCAGGTATGTCTCCAATAGCATTAGTAAGTTGGTAGGCTTGGATGAGTTTCTAATATGCTTGGTATGTCTCCAACTGCACGGAGTTGTCACGGTTTCTCCAATAGAAAGTTTCGAGTATGCACAGATTGATCTCCAATAACACTGACAAGTGAGGAAGAAGAAGAAAGGATACACAGATGAATCTCCAGTAACAATGATAAGTTACAATAACAGTGCACAGATGAATCTCCAGTAACACTGACAAGTTACATAAAAGTGCACAGATGAATCTCCAACAGCACTCAGAAATGGGCACACAAAAATGGATCTCCAAATATGACATGTTGGTAAACAAAGATACAAATCTACTGACAAATGCACGAGCTGATAATTATTTTTGAAAAAAAAAAATGACGAGAAAAGTCCAGTAGTTACACTCACGTGGGTCTTCAATAGCAGCAACTAGTAGGTGAGCTCATGTGGACCTCGAGTAACAGTGGTTCAGATTGTTCTCCAATTAGCGCTGACAGGTTGCTATGTTCACGTATGTCTCCAAAAGTGTCGGGAAGTTGGTAGACTTAGATGGGTCTCCAAAAGTTTTGGGAAGTCGGTAGACTTCGAAGGGTCTCAAAATGTGTTGGGAAGATGATAGACTTAGATGGGTCTCCAATCTTGTTGGCAAGCCGGTAGAATGGGTCTCCAATAGTGTTGGGAAGTGGTAAGCTTAAGTGGGTCACCAGAAGTATTGGGAAGCCTTAGATGGGTCTCCAATGTTGTTGAGAAGATGGTAGACTTAGATGGTTGTCTAATATTGTTGGAAAGATTGTAGACTTGGGTCTCCAATATTGTTGGGAATTACATGGGTCTCATTATTGTTGGGAAGATGGTAGACTTGGATGGGTCTCATTATTGTTGGGAAGATGGTAGATTTAGATGGGCCTCGTTATTGTTGGGAAGATGGTATACTTAAATGTGTCTCCAATATATTTGGGAAGCCGGTAGACTTAGATATCACTCACAAGTTGGTACACAAAACTGGATCTCCAAATATGACATTAGCTTAGATGGGTCTCCAATAGTATTTGGAAACTGGTAGGTTTAGATGGGTCTCCAGTAGTGTTGGAGGTCAGTAGGCTTAGATGGGTCGTCAGTAATTTTGGGAAGTTGGTAGGTTTAGATGGGTCTCCAAAAGCATTGCTATGTCAGTAGGCTTAGATGGGTCGTCAATACTGTTGACAAGTTGGTAGGCTTAGATGGGTCTCCAGTGTTGAAATGTTGGTAGTCTTACATGGGTCTCCAGTGTTGATAAGTCGGTAGACTTACATGGGTCTCGAGTAGTGTTGAGAAGTTGGTAGGTTTAGATGGGTCTCCAGTAGTGTTGGCAAGATGGTAGGTTTAGATGGGTATCCAATGGTGTTGGCAAAACAGAAGGTTTAGATGGGTCTCCAATAATGTTGGGAAGTCGGTATGCTCAGATGGGTCTCCAACATGTATGTAAGTAGGTAGGATTAGATGGGTCTACAACAATTTTCAGGAGTCGCTAGGATTAGATGGGTCTCCAGTGTCCGGAAGTCGGTAGGGTTTTCTCCAACAGTTTTGGGAAGTCGGTAGGATTTTCTCCAACAGTTTCCGGAAGTCATCAGCATTTTCTCAAACAGTTTTGGGAAGTCAGTAGGATAGGATGGTCTCCAACAGTTTTGGGAAGTTGTTAAGATTAAATGGGTCTTCAACAGTTTTGGGAAGTCGGTAGGATTTTCTCCAACAGTTTCCGGAAGTCATCAGCATTTTCTCAAACAGTTTTGGGAAGTTAGTAGGATAGGATGGTCTCCAACAGTTTTGGGAAGTTGTTAAGATTAAATGGGTCTTCAACAGTTTTGGATTAGACGAGTCTCCAGTTTCCGGAAGTTGGTAGGATTATATGGGTGTCCAAAAGTTTTGGGAAGTCAGCAGGATTAGATGGGTCTCCAACAATTTTGGGAAGTCACCAGGATTAGATGGCCTCTAATAGTTTTTGGAAGTTGGTAGGATTAGATGGTCTCCAGTAGTGTTTGGAAGTTGGTAGCTTTAGATGTTTCTCCAGTAGTGTTGGGAAGTCAGTAGGCTTAGATGGGTCTTCAATACTGTTGATAAGTTAGTAGGCTTAGATAGATCTCCAATACAATGTTTCAAGTGTGTAAACACAGATGGATCTCCAAAAGACGCAAGTGGCTAAAGGTGGGTTTTAAAATGAGCCTATAAATATGCTCAAGACTCTAATATCGCCAACAAGTCCAAAATGTGCCTAGATGAACCTCCGATAACATAACAATGAGTGGTCTATAATATATCTGATAACATAACAATAAGTGGTCTGTAATATATCTAATGCATCTAACTGATAACTCTCCAATAAAAGTGACAAGTGGGTACACTCACATGGGTCTTCAATAGCAGCAACTAACAGGTGAGCTCAGGTGGACCTCTAAGTCAGACAGTTCTTGGATTAAAACCGACAGGTTGGTATGTTCAGGTTCAGGTTATGTCTCCAATAGCATTGATAAGTTTGTAGGCTTGGATGGGTTTCTAATATGCTTGGTATGTCTCCAACTGCACGGAGTTGTCACGGTTTCTCCAATAGAAAGTTTCAAGTGAGTATGCACAGATGGATCTCCAATAACACTGACAAGTGGGGAAGAAGAATAAGAAAGTATACACAGATGAATCTCCAGTAACAATGACATGTTACATAACAGTGCATAGATGAATCTCCAACAGCACTCACAGATGGGCACACAAAAATGGATCTCCAAATATGACATGTTGGTAAACAAAGATACAAAACTACTGACAAATGCACGAGCTGATGATTATTTTTTAAAATTAAAATGATGAAAAGTCCAGTAGTTACACTCACATGGGTCTTCAATAGCAGCAACTAGTAGGTGAGCTCATGTGGACCTTGAGTAACAGTGGTTCAGATTGTTCTCCATTTAATTCCGACAGGTTGTATGTTCACGTATGTCTCCAATAAGGTTTGGGGGTCGGTAGGTTAGATGTCTCCAAGTTTTGGAACGGTAGGCTTAAGGTAGTGTTGGGAAGTCGGAGGCCCTTTGATGGTCTCCCTATGTTGGAAGACATACTTAATGGTCTCCATATGTTGGGAAGTGGTACTTTTAAAGGGCTCATATTTGGGAACGGTAGGCTTAGATGGGCTTTAAGGGTTTGGACAAAGGTTAGATGGGTACAGTAAAATTTTTTTGGGAATTGGTAGGGTTTTGAAAAAAGGGCCCCAAAAGCATTGTAAGTCATAGGCTTAGTGGCTTTATACTTTGAAAGTTTAGGTTAGATGGGTTCCATGTTTAAAGTTGGGAGTCACATGGGCTCCATGTTGAAATCGGTAGCTTAATGGGTCTCCATAGTTTTGGAAAATTGGTAGGTTTTAAAGGGTTTTTTGTTGGGGGCGGTAGGTTTGGATGGGCTCCCGTAGTGTGGGGAAGGTAGGTTTGATGGGTCTCCAGTAGTGTTGGGAAGTTGGTAGGTTTTAAAGGGGCTCCAGTAGCATTGGGAAGTTTGGGAGGTTTGGGTGGGTCTCCTTTTTGTTGGAATTGGTAGTTTGGGTGGGTTCCCGTAGTGTTGGGGTCAGAGGGTTAGATGGGTCTCCCAAATTTTTTTAAAAATGGAGGTTAAATGGGTCTCCAAAGGTTTTCAAATAGTAGGTTAGATGGGTCCCCCCAAATTTTTTATAAGTTGGGAACTTAGATGGGTCTCCCAGGTTTTTAAGTGGTAGGGTAATGGTCTCCCCAAAACGGTGATTAATGGGTCTCCAGTGTCCGGAAGTCGTAGGTTTTTCTCCAACAGTTTTGGGAATCAGTAGGATTTTCTCCAACAGTCCGGAAGTATCAGCATTTTCTCAAACAGTTTTGGGAAGTCAGTAGGATAGGATGGTCTCCAACAGTTTTGGGAAGTTGTTAAGATTAAATGGGTCTTCAACAGTTTTGGGAAGTCGGTAGGATTAGACGAGTCTCCAGTTTCCGGAAGTTGGTAGGATTATATGGGTGTCCAAAAGTTTTGGGAAGTAAGCAGGATTAGATGGGTCTCCAACAATTTTGGGAAGTCACCAGGATTAGATGGCCTCTAATAGTTTTTGGAAGTTGGTAGGATTAGATGGTCTCCAGTAGTGTTTGGAAGTTGGTAGCTTTAGATGTTTCTCCAGTAGTGTTGGGAAGTCAGTAGGCTTAGATGGGTCTTCAATACTGTTGATAAGTTAGTAGGCTTAGATGGGTCTTGGATAGATCTCCAATACAATGTTTCAAGTGTGTAAACACAGATGGATCTCCAAAAACGCAAGTGGCTAAAGGTGGGTTTTAAAATGAGCCTATAAATATGCTCAAGACTCTAATATTGCCAACAAGTCCAAAATGTGCCTAGATGAACCTCCGATAACATAACAATAAGTGGTCTATAATATATCTGATAACATAACAATAAGTGGTCTGTAATATATCTAATGCATCTAACTGATAACTCTCCAATAAAAGTGACAAGTGGGTACACTCACATAGTCTTCAATAGCAGCAACTAACAGGTGAGCTCAGGTGGACCTCTAAGTCAGACAGTTCTTGGATTAAAACCGACAGGTTGGTATGTTCAGGTTATTTCTCCAATAGCATTGATAAGTTTGTAGGCTTGGATGGGTTTCTAATATGCTTGGTATGTCTCCAACTGCACGGAGTTGTCACGGTTTCTCCAATAGAAAGTTTCAAGTATGCACAGATGGATCTCCAATAACACTGACAAGTGGGGAAGAAGAATAAGAAAGTATACACAGATGAATCTCCAGTAACAATGACATGTTACATAACAGTGCACAGATGGATCTCCAACAGCTCTCACAAATGGGCACACAAAAATGGATCTCCAAATATGACATGTTGGTAAACAAAGATACAAAACTACTGACAAATGCACGAACTGATGATTATTTTTTAAAATTAAAATGATGAAAAGTCCAGAAGTTACACTCACGTGGGTCTTCAATAGCAGCAACTAGTAGGTGAGCTCATGTGGACCTTGAGTAACAGTGGTTCAGATTGTTCTCCATTTAATTCCGACAGGTTGTATGTTCACGTATGTCTCCAATACAGTTGGGAGGTCGGTAGAATTAGATGGGTCTCCAAAAGTTTTTGGAAGCCGGTAGACTTGGAAGAGTCTCCAAAAGTGTTGGGAAGTCTCATTATTGTTGGGAAGAAGGCAGACTTAGATGGGTCTCATTATTGTTGGGAAGATGGCATACTTAAATGTGTCTCCAATATTGTTGGGATGCTGGTAAGCTTATATAGGTCTCTAATAATTTTGGGAAGCCGGTAGACTTAGATAGCACTCACAAGTTGGTACACAAAACTGGATCTCCAAATAAGACATGTGGGTAAACAAAGATACACACTGATAAGTGGACAATCTGATAATTTGTTTAGAAAAAATAAAAGGGAAGAAACGGCAAGTAGGTACACTCACATGTAAGTTTTCAATAGCAGCAACTAGTAGGTGAGCTCAGGTGGACATTCTGCAACAGTATCAAGTTTAGACTGTTGTTCTAATGCTGACAGGTTTGTATGTTCACACATGTCTCCAATAAGGTTGGAAAGTCGGTAGGCTTAGATGAATCTCCAGTAGTGTTTGGAATTCGGTAGGCTTAATGGTAGTGTTGGGAAGTCGGTAGGCTTAGATGGATCTCCAGTAGTGTTGAGAAGACAGTAGGCTTAGATGGATCTCCAGTAGTGTTGGGAAGTCGGTAGGCTTAAATGGATCTCCAGTAGCATTGGGAAGTCGGTAGGCTTAGATGGGTCTTCAGTAGTGTTGGGAAGTCGGTAGGCTTAGATGGGTCTTCAGTAGTGTTGGAGGTCAGGAGGCTTAGATGGGTCATCAGTAATTTTGGGAAGTTGGTAGGTTTAGATGGGTCTCCAAAAGCATTGCTAAGTCAGTAGGCTTAGATGGGTCTTCAATACTGTTGATAAGTTGGTAGGCTTAGATGGGTCTCCAGTGTTGATAAGTTGGTAGACTTACATGGGTCTCCAGTGTTGATAAATCGGTAGACTTACATGGGTCTCCAGTAGTATTGGGAAGTTGGTAGGTTTGGATGGGTCTCCTTTAATGTTAGGAAGTTGGTAGGTTTGGATGGGTCTCCAGTAGTGTTGGGAAGTTGGTAGGTTTAGATGGGTCTCCAGTAGTGTTGAGGTTTAGATGGGTCTCCCGTAGTGTTGGGAAGTTGCTAGGTTTAGATGGGTCTCCAGTAGTGTTGGGAAGTTGGTAGGTTTGGATGGGTCTCCTTTAATGTTAGGAAGTTGGTAGATTTGGATGGGTATCCAGTAGTGTTGGGAAGTCAGTAGGCTTAGATGGGTCTCCAAATGTGTTTATAAGTCGGCAGGCTTAAATGGGTCTCCAACAGGTTTGCAAGTAGGTAGGATTAGATGGGTCTCCAAATGTGTTTATAAGTCGGTAGACTTAGATGGGTCTCCAACAGGTTTGTAAGTAGGTAGGATCAGATGGGTCTCCAACAGTCGCGATGATTAGATGGGTCTTCAGTTTCCGGAAGTAGGTAGGATTTTGTCGAACTGTTTTGGGAAGCCAGTAGGATAGGCCGTTTTCCAACAGTTTCTGAAGTCAGTAGGATTAGATAGATCTCCAGTTTTAGGAAGTCAGTAGGATTAGATAGGTCTCCAGTTATGTAAGTTGGTTGGATTAGATAGGTCTCCAACAATTTTGGGAAGTCAGCAGGATCGGATGGTCTTCAATAGTTTTTGGAAGCCTGTAGGATTGGATCTCCAATAGTTTTAGGAAGTTGGTAGGATTGGATGGAAGTCAGTAGGATTGGATGGTCTCCAATAGTTTTGGGAAGTCGGCAGGATTAGATAGGTCTCCAACAGTTTTGGAAAGTCGGTAGGATTTTCTCCACTTTTGGGAAGTCGGTAGATTAGGATGGTCAATTGAGATTAGGATGGCAAATTGGCTTTGGGAAGTCGGTAGGATTAGATGGGTCTCCGTTTCCGGAAGTTGGTTGGATTAGATGGGTCTCCAACAGCTTTATGAAGTCGGTAGGATTGGATGGTCTCCAATAGTTTTCGGAAGCCAGTAGGATTAGATGGTCTCCAATAGTTTTCGCAAATCGGTAGGATTGGATGGTCTCCAATAGTTTTGGGTAGTCGGTAGGATTAAATGGGTCTCCAGTAGTGCTTGGAAGTTGGTAGGTTTAGTCAGTAGGCTTAGATGGGTCTCAATATTGTTGATAAGTTGGTAGACTTAGATGGGTCCCCAGTGTTCATTAAGTTGGTAGGCTTAGATGGGTCTCCAATACAATGTTACAAGTCGGTAAACACATATGGATCTCCAATAACACAAGTGGCTAAAGGTGGGTTTTAAAATGACCCCATAAATATGCTGAAGTCTCTAATATCGCCAACAAGTAGACAAGTTCGGGTATGTCTACAGTAACACTGATAGCCTAGATGAACCTCCGATAACATAACAATAAGTGGTCTATAATATATCTGATAACATAACAATAAGTGGTCTGTAATATATCTAATGCATCTAACTGATAACTCTCCAATAAAAGTGACAAGTGGGTACACTCACATGGGTCTTCAATAGCAGCAACTAACAGGTGAGCTCAGGTGGACCTATAAGTCAGACAGTTCTTGGATTAAAACCGACAGGTTGGTATGTTCAGATATGTCTCCAATAGCATTGATATGTTGGTAGGCTTAGATGGGTTTCTAATATGCTTGGTATGTCTCCAACTGCACTGAGTTGTCACGGTTTCTCCAATAGAAAGTTTCAAGTGAGTATGCACAGATGGATCTCCAATAACACTGACAAGTGGGGAAGAAGAATAAAAGTATACACAGATGAATCTCCAGTAACACTGACAAGTTACATAACAGTGCACAGATGAATCTCCAACAGCACTCACAGATGGGCACACAAAAATGGATCTCTAAATATGACATGTTGGTAAACAAAGATACAAAACTACTGACAAATGCACGAGCTGATAATTATTTTTGAAAAAAAAAAATGATGAAAAGTCCAGTAGTTACACTCACGTGGGTCTTCAATAGCAGCAACTAGTAGGTGAGCTCATGTGGACCTTGAGTAACAGTGGTTCAGATTGTTCTCCAATTAGCGCTGACAGGTTGCTATGTTCACAGTATGTCTCCAAAAGTGTCGGGAAGTTGGTAGAGTTAGATGGGTCTTCAAAAGTTTTGGGAAGCTGGTAGACTTGGAAAGGTCTCCAAAAGTGTTGGGAAGATGATATAATTAGATGGGCCTTGATGGCAAACCTGTAGAATGGGTCTCCAATAGTGTTGGGAAGATGGTAGGTTTAAGTGGGTCTCCAGTAGTGTTGGGAAGCCGGTAGACTTAGATGGGTCTCCAATATTGTTGGGAAGATCATAGACTTAGATGGGTCTCCAATATTGTTGGGAAGATGGTAGACTTAGATGGGTGTCTAATATTGTTGGGAAGATTGTAGACTTGGGTCTCCAATATTGTTGGGAATTACATGGGTCTCATTATTGTTGGGAAGATGTTAGACTTAGATGGGTCTCATTGTTGTTGGAAAAAACGGTAGACTTAGATGGGTCTCATTGTTGGGAAGATGGTATACTTAAATGTGTCTCCAATTTCTGTTGGGAAGCTGGTAAGCTTAGATGGGTCTCTAATATTTTTGGGAAGCCGGTAGTATTTGGAAACTGGTAGATTTAGATGGGTCTCCAGTAGTGTTGGGAAGTTGGTAAACTTAGATGGGTCTACAGTAGTGTTGGCAAGTGGGTAGGCTTAGATGAGTCTTCAGTAGTGTTGGCAGGGCGGTAGGTGTAGATGGGTCTCCAGTAGTGTTGGGACATCGGCTGGATTAGATAGGTCTCCAGTAGTGTTTAGATAGGTCTCCAGTAGTGTTGGGAAGTCGGTAGGATTAAATGGGTCTTCAGTAGTGTTGGGAAATCGGTAGGCTTAAATGGGTCTTCAGTAGTGTTGGGAAGTCGGTAGGCTTAGATGGGTCTTCAGTAGTGTTGGAAGTTAGTAGGCTTAGATGGGTCGTCAGTAATTTTGGGAAGTTGGTAGGTTTCAATGGGTCTCCAAAAGCGTTGCTAAGTCAGTAGGCTTTAGATGGGTATTCAATACTGTTGATAAGTTGGTAGGTTTAGATGGGTCTCCAGTGTTGATAAGTCGGAAGACTTACATGGGTCTCCAGTAGTGTTGGGAAGTTGGTAGGTTTAGATGGGTCTCCAGTAGTGTTGGCAAGATCGTAGGTTTAGATGGGTATCCAATGGTGTTGGCAAATCAGAAGGTTTAGATGTGTCTCCAATAATGTTGGGAAGTCAGTAGCCTCAGATGGGTCTCCAACATGTTTGTAAGTAGGTAGGATTAGATGGGTCTACAACAATTTTCAGGAGTCGCTAGGATTAGATGGGTCTCCAGTGTCCGGAAGTCGGTAGGGATTTTCTCCAACAGTTTTGGGAAGCCAGTAGGATAGGATGGTCTCCAACAGTTTTGGGAAGTTGTGAGGATTAAATGGGTCTTCAACAGTTTTAGGAAGTCAATAGGATTAGACGAGTCTCCAGTTTCCGGAAGTTGGTAGGATTAGATGGGTCTCCAACAATTTTGGGAAGTCAGCAGAATTATATGGCCTCCAATAGTTTTTGGAAGTTGGTAGGATTAGATGGTCTCCAGTAGTGTTTGGAAGTTGGTAGCTTTAGATGTTTCTCCAGTAGTGTTAGGAATTCAGTAGGCTTAGATGGGTCTTCAATACTGTTGATAAGTTAGTAGGCTTAGATGGGTCTCCAGTGTCGAGAAGTCGGTAGACTTAAAAGGGTCTCCAATACAATGTTACAAGTGCGTAAACATAGATGGATCTCCAATAACGCAAGCGGCTAAAGGTGAGTTTTAAAATTACCCCATAAATATGCTTAAGCTTCTAATATCGCCAACAAGTGGACATGTTCTGGTATGTCTCCAGTAACAATGATAGACTAGATAAACTTTCAATAACATAAATAACAATAAGAGGTCTATAACATATCTAATGCGTCTAAAATAGATGCCATGAAGGTACCAAAAGGCGGGCAATATTATACTGACCACATCACCGACCTAGCGCCCGTTGGTTAAGAAAGATATGGCACTAGCACCATATAGCCAATACACGTCAAGCCAAACTGGACATAATATCACTGATAAGATGGATGACCAGATGCATCTCCTATAACAGTGAGATATTGTCCCGTCCGGTGGGTCTCAAGAATAATTAGTGGGTACACTCAGATCTAATTCCAATAACACTGACAAGTAAACAAACTGATAATTCTCCAGTAACAGTGACAAGTGAGTACACTCACATGGGTCTTCGATAACAACTAGCAGGTGAGCTCAGGGGAACCTCCAATAACAGTGGCAAGTTCAGGGAGTTCTTCGATTAACGCTGACAGGTTGGTGTGTTCAGGTATGTCTCCAATAGATATGCCAGCAGGATTAGGTGGGACATCCAATAACAGTCGCAAGTGGTCTATAATTTCATCAATATGTCCGAATCCTCAAAAAGTCGACCCAGCATAAAACAGGCACCATGGTATGTCCAGGCAAGTAAAGGTGGACAATGTTATACTGACCACATCACTGACCGAGTGCCGGTGGTTTCAGAAAAATATGAGGCTAGCACCATATAGCCAATACACCTCAAGCCATATGGGATATAGTGTCATGATACAATGGGTGACCAGATGGATCTCCTATAATTGTGACACATTGGTCTCAGGTGGGTCTCAAGAATAATCAGTGGGTACACTCAGATCCATTTCAATAACACTGATAAGTGGACAAGTTGATAATTCTCCAACAACAGTGACAAGTGGGTACACTCACATGGGTCTTCAACAGCAGCAATTAGAAGGTGAACTCAGGTGGACCTCTAATAAGGTCAGCTCAGATGGACCTCTAATAAGGTCAGCTCAGATGGATCTCTAATAAGAGCAGCAAAGTCAGGCAGTTCTCGGATTAACACTGACAGGTTGGTATGTTCAGGTATGTCTCCAACAGCATTGATAAGTTGGTAGACTTGGATGGGTTTCTAATATGCTTGGTATGTCTCCAATTGCACGGAGTTGTCACGGTTTCTCCAATAGAAAGTTTTGAGTATGCACAGATGGTCTCCAATAACACTGACAAGTGGGGAAGAAGAAGAAGAAAGTATACACAGATGAATCTCCAGTAACAATGACAAGTTACATAACAGTGCACAAATGGATCTCCAACAGCACTCACAAATGGGCACACTAAATGGATCTCCAAATATGACATGTTGGTAAAAAAAAAAAGATACAAAATACTGACAAATGCACAAGCTGATAATTATTTTAAAAAAAAAAAAGACGAAAACTCCAGTAGTTACACTCACGTACATCTTCAATCAATAGCAGCAACTAGTAGGCGAGCTGATGTGGACCTCGAGTAACAGTGGTTCAGATTGTTCTCCAATTAGCGCTGGCAGGTTGCTATGTTCACGTATGTCTCCAAAAGTGTCAAGAAGTTGGTAGACTTAGATGGGTCTCCAAAAGTTTTGATAAGCTGGTAGACTTGGAAGGGTCTCGAAAAGTGTTGGGAAGATAACAGACTTAGATGGGTCTTGTTGGCAAGCCGGTAGAATGGTCTCCAATAGTGTTGGGAAGATGGTAAGCTTAAGTGGGTCTCCAGAAGTGTTGGGAAGCCTTAGATGGGTCTCCTATATTGTTCTGAAGATGGTAGGCTTAGATGGGTGTCTAATATTGTTGGGAAGATTGTAGACTTGGGTCTCCAATATTGTTGGGAATTACATGGGTCTCATTATTGTTGGGAAGATGGTAGACTTGGATGGGTCTCATTATTGTTGTGAAGACGGTAGATTTAGATGGCCTCGTTATTGTTGGGAAGATCGTATACTTAAATGTGTCTCCAATATTGTTGGGAAGATGGTACACTTAAATGTGTCTCCAATATTTTTGGGAAGCCGGTAGACTTAGATAGCACTCACAAGTTGGTACACAAAACTGGATCTCCAAATATGACATTAGCTTAGATAGGTCTCCAATAGTATTTGGAAACTGGTAGGTTTAGATGGGTCTCCAGTAGTGTTGGAGGTCAGTAGGCTTACATGGGTCTCGAGTAGTGTTGAGAAGTTGGTAGGTTTAGATGGGTCTCCAGTGGTGTTGGCAAGATTGTGGGTATCCAATGGTGTTGGCAAATCAGAAGGTTTAGATGGGTCTCCAATAATGTTGGGAAGTCGGTATGCTCAGATGGGTCTCCAACAGGTTTGTAAGTAGGTAGGATTAGTTGGGTCTACAACAATTTTCAGGAGTTGCTATGATTAGATGTGTCTCCAGTGTCCGGAAGTCGGTAGGATTTTCTCCAGCAGTTTTGGGAAGTCGGTAGGATTTTCTCCAACAGTATCTGAAAGTCATCAGCATTTTCGCAAACAGTTTTGGCAAGTCAGTAGGATAGGATGGTCTCCAACAGTTTTGGGAAGTTGTAAGGATTAAATGGGTCTTCAACAGTTTTGGGAAGTCGGTAGGATTAGACGAGTCTCCAGTTTCCGGAAGTTGGTAGGGTTATATGTGTTTCCAAATGTTTTAGGAAGTCAGCAGGATTAGATGGGTCTCCAATAGTGTTGGCAAGTCGGTAGGCTTAGAATGGTCTCTAATAGTGTTGGCAAGTCGGTAGGCTTAGATGGGTCTCCAATAGTGTTTGGAAGTCGGTAGGCTTAGAAGGGTCTCCAGTAGTGTTGGCAAGTCGGTAGGTTTAGATGGGTCTCCAATAGTGTTTGCAAGTTGGTAGGTTTAGATGGGTCTCCAGTAGTGTTGGGAATCCGATAGGTTTAGACGGGTCTCCAGTTGTGATGAGAAGTTGGTAGGATTGGATGGGTCTCCAACAGTTTTGGGAAGTCGGTAGGATTAGATGGGTCTTCAGTTTCCAGAAGTCAGTAGGATTTTCTCAAACTGTTTTGGGAAGCCAGTAGGATAGGGTGTTTTCTCCAACAATTTTGGGGAATTCAGTAGGATTAGATGGGTCTCCAACAGTTTTGGGAAGTCGCTAGGATTAGATGGGTCTTCTGTTTCCAAATGTCGGTAGAATTTTCTCGAACTGTTTTGGGAAGCCAGTAGGATGTTTTCCTACAGTTTTGGAAGTCGGTAAGATTAGATAGATCTCCAGTTTTAGGAAATCAGTAGGATTAGATAGATCTCCAGTTTTAGGAAATCAGTAGGATTAGATAGATCTCCAGTTTTAGGAAGTCAGTTGGGTTAGATAGGTCTCCAGTGTTGTGAAGTCAGTAGGATTAGATAGGTCTCCAACAGTTTCGGGAAGTCAGCAGGATCAGATGGTCTTCAATAGTTTTCGGAAGCCTGTAGGATTGGATGGTCTCCAATAGTTTTTGGAAATCAGTAGGATTGGATGGTCTCCAATAGTTTTTGGAAGTTGGTAGGATTGGATGGGAGTCGGTAGGATTGGATGGTCTCCAATAGTTTTGGGAAGTCAGCAGGATTAGATAGGTCTCCAACAGTTTTGGGAAGTCGGTAGGATTTTCTCCAGTTTTGGGAAGTCGGTAGGATTGGATGGTCTCCAATTGTTTTCGGTAGTCAGTAGGATTGGATGGTCTCCAATAGTTTTGGGTAGTTGGCAGAATTAAATGGGTCTCCAGTAGTGCTGGGAAGTTGGTAGGTTTAGTCAGTAGGCTTAGATGGGTCTCAAAATTGTTAAGCTGGTAGGCTTAGATGGGTCCCCAGTGTTGGTAAGTCGGTAGGCTTAGATGGGTCTTCAATACAATGTTACAAGTCAGTAAACACAGATGGATCTCCAATAACACAAGTGGCAAAAGTTGGGTTTTAAAATGACCCCATAAATATGCTGAAGACTAATATCGCCAACAAGTAGACAAGTTCAGGTATGTCTACAGTAACACTGATAGCCTAGATGAACCTCAGATAACATAACAATAAGTGGTCTATAATATATCTGATAACATAACAATAAGTGGTCTGTAATATATCTAATACATCTAACTGATAATTCTCCAATAAAAGTGATAAGTGGGTACACTCACATGGGTCTTCAATAGCAGCAACTAACAGGTGAGCTCAAGTATGTCTACAGTAACACTGATAGCCTAGATGAACCTCCGATAACAATAAGTGGTCTATAATATATCTGATAACATAACAATAAGTGGTCTGTAATATATCTAATACATCTAACTGATAATTCTCCAATAAAAGTGACAAGTGGGTACACTCACATGTGTCTTCAATAGCAGCAACTAGCAGGTGAGCTCTAGTGGACCTCTAATAAGAGCAGCAAATGTCAGACAGTTCTTGGATTAAAACCGACAGGTTGGTATGTTCAGGTATGTCTCCAATAGCATTGATAAGTTGGTAGACTTGGATGGGTCTCATTATTGTTGGGAAGATAGTAGACTTAGATGGGTCTTGTTATTGTTGGGAAGATGGTATACTTAAATGTGTCTCCTATATTGTTGGGAAGCTGGTAAGCTTAGATGGGTCTCTAATATTTTGTGGAAGCCGGTAGCACTCACAAGTTGGTACACAAAACTGGATCTCCAAATATGACATTAGCTTATATGGGTCTCCAATAGTATTTGGAAACTGGTAGATTTAGATGGGTCTCCAGTAATGTTGGGAAGTCGGCTGGATTAGATAGGTCTCCAGTAGTGTTGGGAAGTCGGTAGGCTTAGATGGGTCTTCAGTAGTGCTGGAGGTCAGTAGGCTTAGATGGGTTGTCAGTAATTTTGGAAAGTTGGTAGGTTTAGATGGGTCTCCAAAAGCGTTGCTAAGTCAGTAGGCTTAGAGGGGTCTTCAATACTGTTGATACGTTGGTAGGCTTAGATGGATCTCCAGTGTTGATAAGTCGGTAGACTTACATGGGTCTCCAGTAGTGTTGGGAAGTTGGTAGGTTTAGATGGGTCTCCAGTAGTGTTGGCAAAATGGTAGGTTTAGATGGGTATCCAATGGTGTTGGCAAATCAAAAGGTTTAGATGGGTCTCCAATAATGTTGGGAAATCGGTAGGCTCAGATGGGTCTCCAACATGTTTGTAAGTAGGTAGAATTAGATGGTTCTACAACAATTTTCAGGAGTCGCTAGGATTAGGTGGGTCTCCAGTGTCCGGAAGTCGGTAGGATTTTCTCCAACAGTTTTGGGAAGTCAGTAGGATAGGATGGTCTTCAACAGTTTTGGGAAGTTGTTAGGATTAAATGGGTCTTCAACAGTTTTGGGAAGTCGGTAGTATTAGACAAGTCTCCAGTTTCCGGAAGTTGGTAGGATTATATGGGTGTCCAAAAGTTTTGGGAAGTCAGCAGGATTAGATGGTCTCCAACAATTTTGGGAAGTCAGCAGGATTAGATGGCCTCCAATAGTTTTGGAAGTTGGTGGGATTAGATGGTCTCCAGTAGTGTTTGGAAGTTCGTAGCTTTAGATGTTTCTCCAGTAGTGTTGGGAAGTCAGTAGGCTTAGATGGGTCTTCAATACTGTTGATAAGTTAGTAGGCTTAGATGGGTCTCCAGTGTCGAGAAGTCGGTAGACTTAGATAGGTCTCCAATACAATGTTACAAGTGCGTAAACACCGATGGATCCCCAATACCGCAAGTGGCTAAAGGTGGGTTTTAAAATTACCCCATAAATATGCTTAAGCTTCTAATATCGCCAACAAGTAGACAAGTTATGATATGTCTCCAGTAACAATGATAGCCTAGATAAACCTTCAATAACATAAATAACAATAAGTGGTCTATAACATATCTAATGCGTCTAAAATAGATGCCATGAAGGTACCAAAAGGCGGGCAATATTATACTGATCACACCACCGACCTAGCGCCCATTGGTTAATAAAAATATGGCATTGCCACCATATAGCCAATACACCTCAAGCCAAAACCAGATGCATCTCTTATAATAGTGACATATTGTCCCGTCTGGTGGGTCTCAAGAATAATTAGTGGGTACACTCAAATCTAATTCCAATAACACTGACAAGTAAACAAACTGATAATTCTCCAGCAACAGTGACAAGTGAATACACTCACATGGGTCTTCGATAACAACTAGCAGATGAGCTCAGGGGAACCTCCAATAACAGTGGTAAGATCAGGGAGTTCTTCGATTAATGCTGACAGGTTGGTGTGTTCAGGTATGTCTCCAATAGATATGCCGGCAGGAGTAGGCGGGACATCCAATAACAGTCGCAAGTGGTCTATAATTTCACCAATGTGTCTGAATCCTCAAAAAGTTTTGGGAAGTCAGCAGGATTAGATGGCCTCCAATAGTTTTTGGAAGTTGGTAGGATTAGATGGTCTCCAGTAGTGTTTGGAAGTTGGTAGCTTTAGATGTTTCTCCAGTAGTGTTGGGAAGTCAGTAGGCTTAGATGGTAAAAACAGGCACCATGGTATGTCCAGGCAAGTAAAGGTGGACAATGTTATACTGACCACATCACTGACCGAGTGCCGGTGGTTTCAGAAAAATATGAGGCTAGCACCATATAGCCAATACACCTCAAGCCATATGGGATATAGTGTCATGATACAATGGGTGACCAGATGGATCTCCTATAATTGTGACACATTGATCTCAGATGGGTCTCAAGAATAATCAGTGGGTACACTCAGATCCATTTCAATAACACTGATAAGTGGACAAGTTGATAATTCTCCAACAACAGTGACAAGTGGGTACACTCACATGGGTCTTCAACAGCAGCAATTAGTAGGTGAACTCAGATGGACCTCTAATAAGGTCAGCTCAGATGGACCTCTAATAAGGTCAGCTCAGATGGACCTCTAATAAGGTCAGATCAGATGGACCTCTAATAAGAGCAGCAAAGTCAGGCAGTTCTTGGATTAACACTGACAGGTTGGTATGTTCAGGTACGTCTCCAACAGCACTGATAAGTTGGTAGACTTGGATGGGTTTCTAATATGCTTGATACGTCTCCAATTGCACGAACTGCTCACAGGGGTCTCCAATAGAATGTTACAAGTGAGTATGCACAGATGGATCTCCAATAACACTGACAAGTGGGGAAGAAGATGAAAGTACACACAGATAAATCTCTAGTAACAATGACAAGTTACATAAAAATGCATAGATGGATCTCCAATAGCACAAACAAATGGGTACACAAAACTGGATCTCCAAACATGACATGTGGGTAAACAATGATTCAAAAACACTGAAAAGTGGACAAGCTGATAATTCTTTTTGAAAAACAACAACAAAACAAAAAGGTACACTCACAGGAGTCTTCAATGAGCAACTAGCAGGTGAGCTCAGGTGGACCTCGAGTAACAGTGGTTCAGATTCTTCTCCAATTAACTCTGACTTGGTATGTTCACGTATGTCTCCAATAGTGTTGGGAAGCCGGTAGGATTAGATGGGTCTCCAGCAGTGGTAGCAGGACAGTAGGCTTAGATGGGTCTCCAGTAGTGCTGGGAAGTCAGTAGGATTAGATGGGTCTCCAGTAGTGTTAGCAGGACAGTAGGCTTAGATGGGTCTCCAGTAGTGTTGGGAAGCCAGTAGGTTTAGACGTGTCTCCAGTAGTGCTGGGAAGTCAGTAGGCTTAGATGGGTCTCCAGTAGTGTTGGAAAGTCAGTAGGTTTAGATGGGTCTCCAATAGTGTTTGCAAGTTGGTAGGTTTAGATGGGTCTCCAGTAGTGTTGGGAATCCGATAGGTTTAGACAGGTCTCCAGTAGTGATGAGAAGTTGGTAGGTTTGGATGGGTCTCCTGTAATGTTAGGAAGTTGGTAGGTTTGGATGGGTCTCCAGTAGTGTTGGGAAGTCAGTAGGCTTAGATGGGTCTACAAATGTGTTTATAATTCTGTAGACTTGGGTCTCCAACAGGTTTGTAAGTAGGTACGATCAGATGGGTCTCCAACAGTTTTTCAGAAGTCGCTAGGATTAAATGGGTCTTCAGTTTCCAAAAGTCGGTAGGATTTTCTCTGTTTTGGGAAGCCTATAGGATAGGATGTTTTCCAACAGTTTTGGAAGTCGGTAAGATTAGATAGATCTCCAGTTTTAGGAAATCAGTAGGATTAGATAGATCTTCAGTTTTTGGAAGTCAGTAGGATTAGATAGGTCTCCAGTTTTGTGAAGTTGGTTGGATTAGATGGGTCTCCAACAATTTCGGGAAGTCAGCAGGATCAGATGGTCTTCAATAGTTTTTGGAAGCCTGTAAGATTGGATGGTCTCCAATAGTTTTAGAAATCAGTAGGATTAGATGGCCTCCAATAGGTTTTGGAAGTCGGTAGGATTGGATGGAAGTCAGTAGGATTGGATCATCTTCAATAGTTTTGGGAAGTCAGCAGGATTTTCTCCAGGTTTGGGAAGTCGGTAGATTAGGATGGTCAATAACAGCTTTGAGAAGTCGGTATGATTAGATGGGTCTCCGTTTCCGGAAGTTGGTTGGATTAGATGAGTCTCCAAAAGTTTTGGGAAGTCGGTAGGATTGGATGGTCTCCAATTGTTTTCGGTAGTCAGTAGGATTAGATGGTCTCCAATAGTTTTCGGAAATCGGTAGGATTGGATGGTCTCCAATAGTTTTGGGTAGTTGGTAGGATTAAATGGGTCTCCAGTAGTGCTGGGAAGTTGTTAGGTTTAGTCAGTAGGCTTAGATGTGTCTTAATATTGTTAAGTTAGGCTTAGATGGGTCCCCAGGTTGGTAAGTCGGTAGGCTTAGATGGGTCTCCAATACAATGTTACAAGTCGGTAAATACATATGGTTCTCCAATAATACAAGTGGCAAAAGGTGGGTTTTAACATGACCCCATAAATATGCTGAAGACTCTAATATCACCAATAAGTAGACAAGTTCAGGTATGTCTACAGTAACAATGATAGCCTAGATGAACCTCCGATAACATAACAATACGTGGTCTATAATATATCTGATAACATAACAATAAGTGGTCTGTAATATATCTAATGCCTCTGAACTGATAACTCTCCAATAAAAGTGACAAGTGGGTACACTCACATTGGTCTTCAATAGCAGCAACTAACAGGTGAGCTCAGGTGGACCTCTAATAAAAGCAGCAAGTCAGGCAGTTCTTGGATTAAAACCGACAGGTTGGTATGTTCAGGTATGTCTCTAACAGCATTGATAAGTTGGTAGACTTGGATGGGTTTCTAATATGCTTGATATGTCTCCAATTGCATGGAGTTGTCAGTTTCTCCAATAGAAAGTTTCAAGTGAGTATGCACAGATGGATCTCCAATAACACTGACAAGTGGGGAAGAAGAAGAAAGTATACACAGATGAATCTCCAGTAACAATGACAAGTTATATAACAGTGCACAGATGAATCTCCAACAGCACTCACAAATGGGCACACAAAAATATGGATCTCCAAATATATGACATGTTGGTAAACAAAGATACAAAAATACTGACAAATGCACAAGCTGATAATTATTTTTGAAAAAAGAAAATGAAGAAAAGTCCAGTAGTTACACTCACGTACATCTTCAATAGCAGCAACTAGTAGGTGAGCTCATGTGGACCTCGAGTAACAGTGGTTCAGATTGTTTCTCCAATTAACTCTGACTTGGTATGTTCACGTATGTTTCCAATAGTGTTGGGAAGTCGATAGGCTTAGATGGGTCTCCAGTAGTGTTGGTAAATCGGTAGGCTTAGATGGGTGTCCAATAGTGTTGGGAAGTCGGTAGGTTTAGATGGGTCTCTAATAGTGTTGGGGAAGTCGGTAGGTTTTGATGGGTCTCTAATAGTGTTGGCAAGTCGGTAAGTTTAGATGGGTCTCTAATAGTGTTGGCAAGTCGGTAAGTTTAGATGGGTCTATATGTTGGGGAAGTTGGTAGTCTTACATGGATCTCCAATAATGTTGAGAAGTCAGTAGGCTTAGATGGGTCTCCAACAGGTGTGCAAGTAGGCAGGATTAGATGGGTCTCCAACAGTGTTCAGAAGTCGCTAGGATTAGATGAGTCTTCAGTTTCCAGTCGGTAGGATTTTCTCAACAGTTTTGGGAAGCCAGTAGTATTTTCTTTAACAGTTTTGGAAAGTCAGTAAGTATGATAGGATTGTTTTCCAGCAGTTTTGGAAGTCAGTAGGATTAGATAGATCTCCAGTTTTGTGAAGTTGGTAGGATTGGAGTTTTGGGAAGTCAGTAGGATTGGATGATCTCCAATAGTTTTTTTGGAAGTAGGTAGGATTGGATGAAGTCAGTAGAATTGGATGGTCTCCAATAGTTTTGGGAAGTCTGTAGGATTGGATGGTCTCCAATAGTTTTGGGAAGTCGGCAGAATTAGGTGGGTCTCCAACAGTTTTGAGAAGTCAGTAGGTTAGGATGGTCAACAACAGTTTTGGGAAGTCGATAGGATTAGATGGGTATCCGTTTCCAGAAGTTGGTAGGATTAGATGGGTCTCCCAACAGTTTTGGGAAGCCAGTAGGACTGGATGGTCTTCAATAGTTTTGGGAAGTCGATAGGATTGGATGGTCTCCAATAGTTTTGGGTAGTCGGCAGTATTAGATGGGTCCCCAGTAGTGTTGGGAAGTTGGTAGGCTTAAATGCATTTCCAGTAGTGTCGATAAGACTGTTGGCTTAGATGGGTCTCCAATACAGTGTTACAAGTGGGTAAACACAGATGGATCTCCAATAAAACAAGTGGCTAAAGGTGGGTTTTAAAATGACTCCATAAATATGCTTAAGCCTCTAATATCGCCAACAAGTAGACCAGTTCAGGTATGTCTCCAGTAACAATGATAGCCTAGATAAACCTTCAATAACATAAATAACAAGTGGTCTATAAAATATACAATGTGTCTAAAATAGGTACCATAAAGGTACCAAAAGGGGGGCGATATTATATTGACTACATTGCCAACTGAGTGCCGGACGATATTACATTGACTACATGACCGACAGAGTGCCGATTGATTAAGACAAATATAGAACTAGCACCATATAGCCAATATACCTCAAGGGAGACTGGATATAATGTCACTGATACGATGGGTGACCAGATGGATCTCCTATAACTGACAAATTGCCCCGTCCGGTGGGTCTGATGAATTTGGTGGGCACATTCGGATTTATTTCCAGTAACACTGACAAGTGGACAAACTGATAATTCTCCAGTAACAGTGACGTATGGGTACACTCACATGGATCTTCAATAGTAGCAATTAGTAGATGAGCTCAAGTAGACCTCTAATAAGAGCAGCAAGTTGGGTAGTTCTTCCATTAACGCTGACGGGTTGGTATGATCAGGTATGTCTCCAACAGCATTGATAAGTTGGTAGACTTGGATGGGTTTCTAATATGCTTGATATGTCTCCAATTGCACAGAGTGCTCACAGGGGTCTCCAATAGAATGTTACAAGTGAGTATTCACAGATGGATCTCCAATAACACTGACAAGTGGGGAAGAAGAAGAAAGTACACACAGATGAATCTCCAGTAACAATGACAAGTTACATGAAAGTGCACAGATGGATCTCCAATAGCACTCACAAATGGGTACACAAAAATGATCTCCAAATATGACATTTGGGTAAACAATGGTACAACACACTGACAAGTGGACAAGTTGTTAATTCGTTTGTTTAAAATGCAAGAAAATGCAAGTAGGAACACTCACATGGGTCTTCAACAGCAGCAGCTAGTAGGTGAGCTCAGGCTGACCTTCTGTAACAGTGGCAAGTTTACGACTGTTCTCCAGTTAACACTGAGAGGTTGCTTGTTCACGTATGTCTCCAATAGTGTTGGGAAATTGGTAGGCATAAATGGGCCTCCAGTAGTATTGGGAGGCTGGTAGGTTTAGATTGATCTGGAATAGTGCTGGGAAGTTGGTGTCACAAAATAAAACTGTGCGTTTACCCAGCTGATTATTATAGAGGCTTTCTGATTAAACGGACTATCTGCCAGCGACAACTATTTTAACTAACTGAATAAACAAATCGGATGTCAAAATCCCAGGACAATATTTGTAGCTGCACGTGTACATCTCTAACGGATTTGGAACATTCGGTGGTGATGGAGACAGGTCCCGGCATCACCTTGACAGTTTGTCAACATTTGAATACAGATGGAACCCGTGGGATCATGGTGGCAATCGGATGTCGGCCATCACATGTCGGGCAAAAATTAACAGTGGCAGATGTATAGGGGAAGTGAGTGCGCTGAATCATACATCGCTTTGACAGATTATAAACAAGTCAGAGGGAAAAACGGAAGTACTCAGCTCGGAAGAAAACAGTCCATCTGTCATATAGTTTCCGGACATCACGCAGATGGGCAGATTGCTATTGACAGCTTGTTGGGGAAAACTGTTGTTGGGATCATACAGTAACTCGTTAGTTTGTTGGGGGAGTCAAAACAAGTGATGACAACTTTGACAGTGACTAGCCAGGGAAAAATAGATTCTTGACAATGGCTGATATATCCAAATAACACCTGTGTGGACAGGAAGAATACAGTCACGTGACCAATTAG
The DNA here is from genome assembly GCA_014155875.1 of Cepaea nemoralis. NCBI lineage: Eukaryota > Metazoa > Mollusca > Gastropoda > Stylommatophora > Helicidae > Cepaea > Cepaea nemoralis. The sequence continues at coordinate 8,800 of JACEFZ010004377.1, read as the reverse complement.
AGGTTGGCCAAAAACCATGATTGGAGATGGGGAGTTGATCGCAAACCTTGGATTGTAGAAGACGTGCTTCGGCACTGTGGTTCTGATGGAAAACGTCTACCGTGTGCGAATTGAGTTAATTTAATTTTACACGTGCCTGTCATGGCAAGAGTGGATGTAATTTGATCTAACTGAGTGTGGCCTAAGGTAGAACCGATTATAATTAGTTCTAATTAATATAGGCTGTAGGCTTGTTAAAACTATAGTGTGATGATTAGCACTGTTAGTGGAAAACTAACTAGAGTAGGGAAGTGATACTTGGCTCTGTTAGTTGGAAATAGATTAGTGAAGTGTTGATAAGCTTTACTAATTGAGGATTGAGTAATGAGGGATAATTGAGATATTGCAGTGGGTGCTCCCTGGTGGTGGGGGGTTCCGCATTCTGTTTGCTGATTTTTTTTCTTGTCTTGGCCTGATGATAACCTATGTGGTCAATTCATTTGTCCCTGATAGGTTCATTATATTTTCTGAGCGAGGCCGATGGCCCACGATCATCTAATAGAGATCAGTGACGGGGAGGCTATCACCGGTTATATGATGTATGTTGCAGGTTACCTCTGGTTGGAATGAAGAACATGAAACCAAGAGACAATCCGATCCCGGATAAAGTTTGGCGCAGGAAGATTGGCCAGCAATTGTACAACAGAGATTATGCTAGAGGAAGATGATCAACATTGCTCAGTGGAGCTGAATGGTATATGCATCCTACAGGATAAACACCGAATGAATTTAGGTCATACAAGTTTTAACACACCAGTAGTGATGGATATTCAGTTCACTTATGACTAGAACAAAAGTAAAAGACTCTATTGGAGTATAGACAATAACTTTTTAATATTGAGAACTAGAGAACATTTAGCAAGAGACAAAAAGTCTTGTTCATAGGACAGTGTTCCGGGTTTGTTTCACTACGCCGGAATTATGAAGCCGGAGTTTCTATAAACTATTAGGAACAGTTGCGTTAGGAACAATAATAGTTTTTTTCCACGGATTATATGTACATGGGATTCACATCTCATGGTCATCAGAGTTCCTGGAAGAGGACATGTCTGGAGAGAAGGATACGACTTCGGTGAGGTCTTGTGTACTGACTCGTATGATGTCGTGTGATCCTTGCCATGATGTGTACACTATGATCCTGAACTTTGAGGGCTGACACATACATTTATGTTATAATACACGACACACATTGTCTTCTCATACACGTCTCATATACGTTACACTTTTCTTTTAATAAATTAATCTTTATTAATTTTTTGGAAGCAAGAGTTGTTGAGTATGTTGCGTTGGGGAAGTATGAGAGGGGGCATAGTACGACAGTGAGAGAGTGATAGGAAGGTGTCCACGGGCTGATGGAGTGTGTTGGACGGAAGCTGGTGGATTCTCCAGGATATTGATAGGAAAGAAAAATATTATAATGTGGGTGTTGACTCTCCTCACTCCAGGGACGACACTTTAAAGGAGGACACGACAGTTGGTAGATTTAGATGAGTCTCCAGTAGTGTTGGGAAGTCAATACTGGATGGGTCTCTCAACAGTTTTGGGAAGTTGGTAGGACTGGATGGGTTTCCAACAGTTTTGGGAAGTCGGTAGGGTTGGATGGGTCTCCAACAGTTTTCAGAAGTCGGTAGAAATGGATGGATTTCCAACAGTTTTTAGGAAGTCAATGGATTGGATGGGTCTTCAGGTTTGGGAAATCGGTAAGACTGAATGGGTCTCCAACAGTTTTGGGAAGTCAGTAGGATTGGATATGGATGGGTCTCCAACAGTTTTGGGAAGTCAGTAGGATTGGACAGGTCTCCAAGAGTTTTGGGAAGTCGGTAGGATTGGATGGGGTCGCCAACAGTTTTGGGAATTCAGTAGGATTAGACGGGTCTCCAACAGTTTTAGGAAGTCGATAAGATTAGATGGGTGTCCAGTAATGTTGAAGAGTCAGGCTTAGATGAGTCTCCAGAAGTGTTGGAAAGTTGGTAAGCTTAGATGGGCCTCAATAAGTGTTGGTAAGTCAGTAGGCTTATATGGGTATCCCAAAGCATTTTAATTTGGTAGGCTTAGGTGGGTCTCCAAAAGCGTTGATAACTCAGTAAGCTTAGATGGGTCTCCAACAGTTTTTGGAAGTTAGATTAGATCTCTAACAGTTTTGGGAAGTCGGTAGGATTGGATGGATCTCCAACAGTTGTGGGATGTCGTAAGGATAGGATGGGGTCTCCAATAGTTTCGTGAAGTCGGTAGGATTGGATGGGTCTCTAATAGTTTTGGAAAGTCTATAGGATTCGATTGGTCTCCAACAGTTTTCATAAGTCAGTAGGACAGGATTGGTGTTCAACAGTTTTGAGAAGTCGGCAGGATTAGATGGTCTCCAAGAGTTTTCAGAACTTGGTAGGATTAGATGGGTTTCCAACACTTTTGGAAGTCGAGAAGATAGGATGGTCTTCAACAGTTTTCATAGTCGGTAGGATTAGATGGATCTTCAGTTTTCAGAAGTCGGCAAGATGGGTCTCCAACAGATTTGGGAAGTCGGCAGCAGTGGATGGTCTCCAATAGTTTTTGGGAAGTCGGAAGGCTTAGATGGGTAACCAATAGTGTTGATAAGTTGGCAGGTTTAGACGAGTCTCCAATTACTCTGTGTGGGCAGGCTCAAAGACGTCTTGAATACTATACTACAATTGAGTATGCTCAAAGGCGTCAAATACTATGTTACAAGTGAGTATGCGACAAGTGGGGAAAAAAATATGCACAGATGGATCTCCAGTAACAATGACAAGTTACAGATGGATCTCCAGTAACAATGGCAAGTTACATAATGGTGCACAGATGGATCTCCAGTAACAATGGCAAGTTACATAATGTTGCACAGATGGATCTCCAGTAACAATGACAAGTTACATAATGCTGCACAGATGATCTCCAGTAACAATGACAAGTTACATAACGGAGCACAGATGGATCTCCAGTAACAATGACAAGTTACAGATGGATCTCCAGTAACAATGTCTCCAGTAACAATTACAAGTTACAGATGGATCTCCAGTAACAATGACAAGTTACATAATGGTGCACAGATGGATCTCTAATAGTACTTGACAAGTGGCTGGATATGCTCAGGTGGGTTTTTAAAATTCCATTAATTCAGTCTTCAGTAGTAATGACCAATGGACAAGCTCAGTGGACAAGTTCTTGTTGGTCTGCATTAACACTGACAAGTGATACACCTCATTGGTCTCCAATAATATTCACAAGTGGTCTAAAATTAAATCACAGATGCATTCAAATCTTGACCTTGGCAGATTCTTACAGCTGGCCTGGACTCCTGAGAAAGTATGCTCGGGTGGGTCTCCAAAGATGAAAGTATGCTCAGGTGGGTCTCTGATACTACCAAGTATGCTCATATAGGTCTCCAATAACACTGCCAATTATGCTCAAGTGGGTCTCCAATAACATATTTTGATGGGTTTACAATGAACACTTACAATAGGTATGCTCTGATGGGTTCTCAGTAACACTGCAAAGTAAATATGTTCAAGTGAACTTCCATTACTACCAAGAAGGTATGCTCAGGTGAGTCTCCAAGGCTACCAAGATGGTATTGCTCAGGTGGGTCTCCATCAAGACTGTAAGTAGAAGCACTCAGGTGTCTCTCAGATAACACTACCAACTCAGATGGGTCTCCAATGGAACAATAAATAATTAGGCTGTGATGAATCTTAATCAGCAACAAGACAAGTTTTGATGGGTCTCCATACAGTCATTAAACATTACTATATAGTCGGCGGACTGAGTGGTCTCGAGGTAAGATGTCCACCTCGAGTGCTGGTGGTCCTGGGTTCAAGCCCCAGTGAGGACTGGGAATTTTTTCACCTGGGCAAAATGTCCCCTGGTCTCTGGATAGTGAGATCGGCCGCCCGTGTATTGTTGCGCACGTAAAAATCCCTTTGGGATGGAAAACGAAAAAAAAAAAGCCTAGCAGTGCTGCCTGGGCAAAATTTTGAGTTCTAAGTATTTCAGGATAATCGTCGGTGCTACAGAGTTCATGCACTGAGCTAAATTTCTCCGGACTCAGGGTTGAGTTTGGAGTAGAACGGAGCACTTAAGAAACACCCGTGTGCTGTGATGTTGATCCATCGACTAAACTAAACTAACTAAACAAACAGCAGATCTTATAGTATGGATCTTCAATAATGATGCCTGGACATAAAGTTTGCTATCAACACTGAAATGGAAGAACCATTGACACTACCAGATAAGTATGCTCAGGCGGGACTCCAATATTACAAGGTTAAGTACGTTCAGGTGGTCTAAAATACACTACCAAGCATGCTTAAGTGATCTCCAATAATCTAACCAAGTATGCATGCTCAAGTGATTCTCCAATAATATTACTATGCAGGCATGCTCGTATTGATCAATATTATTAGTTGCCACAATCAGATGGGTCTCCAATAGAGACATACTCAGGTTGGTAAACATTACTAGTTGCCACAGTCAGGTCTAATAGCATTACTATGTAGGTATACTTATTTGAGTCAACATTACTAGTTGCCACAATCAGGTGGATCTCCAACAGAGGCATACTCAGGTTGGTCACTTACTTTTGCCACAATAAGGTGGGTCTCCAATAGAGATATACTCATGTTGGTCAACATTACTAATTGCCACAATCAGGTCTAATAGCATTACAATGTAGGTATACTTATTTGAGTCAACATTACTAGTTGCCACAATCAGGTGGATCTCCAACAGAGGCATACTCAGGTTGGTCAACATTACTTTTGCCACAATAAGGTGGGTCTCCAATAGAGATATACTCATGTTGGTCAACATTACTAATTGCCACAATCAGGTCTAATAGCATTACAATGTAGGTATACTTATTTGTTCCACATTACAAGTTGCCACAAACAAGCCTAATAGCACTAATCTAGGTAATCATTTGGCGACATTACTAGTTGCCACATCAGGTTAAAAGTGTTACATGTAGGTATACTTATTTTTCAACATTACTAGTTGCCACAATCAGGTTGAATAGCCCCCAAATGTAGGTATACTCATGTTGGTCGACATTATATTGCCCCGTCAGGTCTAAAAGGTTACAATGAGGTATACTTATTTGGTCACATTACTAGTTGCCAAAACAGCCTAATAGCATACTATCTAGGTATACTCTTTTTGGTCGACATTTAGTTGCACAATCGGGTTTGAATAGAACTATGTGGGTATACTCATTTTGGTTAACATTACTAGTTGCCACAATCAGGTCTAAAAGTATTACTATGTAGGTATACTTATTTTGGTCAACATTACTAGCTGCCACAATCAGGTCTAAAAGTATTACTAAGTAGGTTTACTTATTTTGGTCAACATTATCAATTGCCACAATCAGGTCTAAAAGTATTACTAAGTAGGTATACTTATTTTGGTCAACATTATCAATTGCCACAATCAGGCGAGTCTCCTATAGATAAATACTAATGTTGGTCAACATTACTAGCTGCCACAATCAGGTGAGTCTCCAATAGATATATACTAATGTTGGTCAACATTACTAGTTGCCACAATCAGGTCTACTAGCATTACTTTGTAGGTGTACTTATTTGGTCAACATTACTAGTTGCCACAATCAAGCCTAATATTTTATGCTAGGTATACTCATTTAGGTCAAAATTACCATTTCCACAATCAGGTGAGTCCCCAAAGATATAACTAATGTGGTAACATTACTAGTTGCCACATTGAGGTTTGAATAGCACTACTATGTAGGTTTCTCATGTTGGAACATTACTTTTCCACAACAGGTCTAATAGCATACTTATGTAGGTATCTATTTTGGTCAACATTACGTTGCCACAATTGGTCTAAAGCACTACTATTTAGTATTCTCATTTGGTCAACATACTGTTCAAATCGGGTCTAATAGCACTACTATGTAGGTATTCTCATGTTGGTCAACATTACTGTTGCCAATCAGGTCTAATAGCACTACTATGTAGGTATTTTCATGTTGGTCACATACTTTGCACAATCTGGTAATAGCACTACTATGTAGGTATTTCATGTTGGTCAACATTACTTTGCCAAAATCAGGTCAATAGCACTACTAGTAGGTATACTTATTTGGTCAAATTACTAGCTCCCCACAATCAGGCTAAAAGTATTATAAGTAGGTATATTATTTGGTCAACATTATAAATTTGCCCACAATAGGTCTAAAAGTATTACTAAGTAGGTATACTTATTTTGGTCAAATTATCAATTGCCACAATCGGGGCGAGTCTCCTATAGATAAATACTAATGTGGTCAACATACTAGCTGCCACAATGGGTGAGTCTCCAATAGATTAATAAGTTGGTCAACATACTAGTTGCCACAATCAGGTCTACTAGCATTACTTTGTAGGTGTACTTATTTGGTCAACATTACTAGTTGCCACAATCAAGCCTAATAGTTCTACTGTCTAGGTATACTCATGTAGGTCAACATTACCAGTTGCCACAATCAGGTGAGTCTCCAATAGATATATACTAATGTTGGTTAACATTACTAGTTGCCACATTGAGGTTGAATAGCACTACTATGTAGGTATTCTCATGTTGGTCAACATTACTGTTGCCACAATCAGGTCTAATAGCACTACTATGTAGGTATTCTCATGTTGGTCAACATTACTGTTGCCACAATCTGGTCTAATAGCACTACTATGTAGGTATTCTCATGTTGGTCAACATTACTGTTGCCACAATCAGGTCTAATAGCACTACTATGTAGGTATTCTCATGTTGGTCAACATTACTGTTGCCACAATCAGGTCTAATAGCACTACTATGTAGGTATTCTCATGTTGGTCAACATTACTGTTGCCACAATCTGGTCTAATAGCACTACTATGTAGGTATTCTCATGTTGGTCAACATTACTGTTGCCACAATCAGGTGAGTCTCCAATAGATATATACTAATGTTGGTCAACATTACTAGTTGCCACAATCTGGTCTAATAGCACTACTATGTAGGTATTCTCATGTTGGTCAACATTACTGTTGCCACAATCAGGTTAGTCTCCAATAGATATATACTAATGTTGGTCAACATTACTAGTTTGCCACAATCTGGTCTAATAGCACTACTATGTAGGTATTCTCATGTTGGTCAACATTACTGTTGCCATAATAAGGAGGGTCTCCAATAGAGATATAGTCATGTTGGTCTACATTACTAGTTGCCACAATCAGGTCTAATAGCATTACTATGTAGGTATTCTCATGTTGGTCAACATTACTAGTTGCCACAATCAGGTGGATTTCCTACAGAGGCATACTCATGTTGGTCATCATTACTAGTTGCCACAATCAGGTCTAATAGCACTATTATGTAGGAGATATACTTATTTTTTCAACATTAGTAGGTGCCACAATCAGGTCTAAAAGTATTACTATGTAGGTATACTTATTTTGGTCAACATTACTAGTTGCCACAATCAGGTCTAATAGCATTACTATGTAGGTATACTCATGTTGGTTAACATTATTAATTGCAACAATCAGGTTGAGTCTCCAATAGATATATACTAATGTTGGTCAACATTACTAGTTGCCACAATCAGGTCTAATAGCATTACAATGTAGGTATACTTATTTGGTCAACATTACTAGTTGCCACAATCAGGTCTAATAGCATTACAATGTAGGTATACTTATTTGGTCAACATTACTAGTTGTCTCAATCAAGCCTAATAGCACTACTATATAGGTATACTCATGTTGGTCAACATTACTAGTTGCCACAATCAGGTCTAAAAGTATTACTATGTAGGTATACTTATTTGGTCAACATTACTAGTTGCCACAATCAGGTCTAATAGCATTACAATGTAGGTATACTTATTTGGTCAACATTACTAGTTGCCACAATCAGGTCTAATAGCATTACTATGTAGGTATACTTATTTGGTCAACATTACTAGTTGCCACAATCAGGTCTAATAGCATTACTATGTAGGTATACTCATGTTGGTTAACATTATTAATTGCAACAATCAGGTGAGTCTCCAATAGATATATACTAATGTTGGTCAACATTACTAGTTGCCACAATCAGGTCTAATAGCATTACAATGTAGGTATACTTATTTGGTCAACATTACTAGTTGCCACAATCAGGTCTAATAGCATTACAATGTAGGTATACTTATTTGGTCAACATTACTAGTTGTCTCAATCAAGCCTAATAGCACTACTATCTAGGTATACTCATGTTGGTCAACATTACTAGTTGCCACAATCAGGTCTAAAAGTATTACTATGTAGGTATACTTATTTTGGTCAACATTAGTAGTTGCCACAATCAGGTCTAATAGCATTACAATGTAGGTATACTTATTTGGTCAACATTACTAGTTGCCACAATCAGGTCTAATAGCATTACTATGTAGGTATACTTATTTGGTCAACATTACTAGTTTGCCACAATCAGGTCTAATAGCATTACTATGTAGGTATACTTATTTGGTCAACATTACTAGTTGCCACAATCAGGTCTAATAGCATACTATGTAGGTATACTTATTTGGTCAACATTACTAGTTGCCACAATCAGGTCTAATAGCAAAAATGTAGGTATACTTATTTGGTCAAAATTACTAGTTGTCTAATCAAGCCTAATAGCAACTATAAGGTATATAGTTGGTCAACTTTATAGTTGCCACAAATAGGTCTAAAATTTTAATATGTAGGTAAAAAAAAAAAAAAAAAAAAAACCCCCCCCCCCC
>JACEFZ010004374.1:665000-704058 GCA_014155875.1 Cepaea nemoralis | reverse complement strand
AGAGAGAGAGAGAGACAGAGAGAGAGACAGAGAGAGACAGAGAGAGAGACAGAGAGAGAGACAGAGAGAGAGACAGAGAGAGACAGAGAGAGAGACAGAGAGAGAGACAGAGAGAGACAGAGAGAGACAGAGAGAGACAGAGAGAGAGACAAAGAGAGAGAGACAGAGAGAGACAGAGAGAGACAGAGAGAGACAGAGAGAGACAGAGAGAGAGACAGAGAGAGAGACAGAGAGAGACACAGAGAGAGACAGAGAGAGAGAGACTGAGAGTCGGAGAGATAGCTTGAGAGAGAATGAGAGAGATAGAGATAGAGACAGCAAGATAAGATGTATAATTAACCAGGTATACCCACACCTGGCCGGTCTCCCTGGTCGAGAGGTTAGCAGTTTTCTCCGTAACCCCGATTACTCTAGTGATTGACTTGAGCGCACGAGAATTGGAAGCAGTTCGAGTCGCGCCAGTGACGTATGAGAGTATGGAGCCGGTCGCTCAGAAAGCAATGGCAAACTACTGAGCGTAATCTTGCCAAAAAATCAACAATCAGCTGAAAGATGCTGGTGTTGACAGCGATGTCCTGTAAAGGATATGCAAAAAAAAAACCAAAAACAACCCACACCTGATGATCGCCTTCACCAACTTACATTTGTGATAGTCAGCTGCCCATTGGTCACCGTGTACTGTTTGCCCAGGTCGGAAGTGACCCACTCAATCTTCGATCTGTATTGACAAAGTTACATGACCAGTGAGAGTGAGCGACAAGTACAACTTATCTCAAGGTTATTTAGCTAAGGGATGTCTTATGATAAGATTTCATTTTAACAGGTTATAGTATTATGAGCTGCGATGAACAGTTCCTTGCCATCAAACCTTCTAAGATAAATATAATCAATTAATAAGGCTGGGTTGCTTCCAAAACTGTATAGTTATTGAAAAAATAAATATACTCAACCTGGAAAGGCGTGCAAGCCACACCCTTGGTAACACACGGTATCCTCTATGCTATAATGATTTAAAGATATACTACCATAGGGAAAGGGAAACACTATACTGGAGCAATTCAAGTAAAATAAGCACTGTGATGAAAATTTTGGAAAACTAACACTGCGCTAAAAGTTACATGGAAAACGAATATGTGCTACAAATATTCATGGAAAACGAACATGTGCTATAAATATTCATGGAAAACTATCACTGCACTAAAAATTCATGGAAAACGAACATGTGCTACAAATAATCATGGAAAACGAACAATATGCTACAAATATTTATGGAAAACGAACAATGTGTTACAAATATTCATGGAAAACGAACAATATGCTACAAATATTTATGGAAAACGAACAATGTACTACAAATATTCATGGAAAACGAACAATGTGCTACAAATATTTATGGTAAACGAACGAAATGCTACAATTATTTATGGAAAACGAACAATGTGCTACAAATATTCATGGAAAACGAACATGTGCTATAAATATTAATGGAAAACGAACATGTGCTACAAATAATTATGGAAAACGAACAATGTGCTACAAATATTTATGGTAAACGAACAATGTACTACAAATATTCATGGAAAACGAGCAATGTGTTACAAATATTTATGGTAAACGAACGAAATGCTACAATTATTTATTGAAAACGAACAATGTGCTACAAATATTCATGGAAAACGAACGAAATGCTACAAATATTAATGGAAAACGAACAATGTGCTACAAATATTTAAGGAAAACGAACAATGTGCTACAGGATATAAGGCTAATGGACACTGCTATAATGACACAAGGAATACGAATACAGTGCTACAGTGAAAGCAGGAAGGCGTACAGAGTGCTAAAATGATACAAGGAAAACATACTGTGGTACAATGACACAAGCAAAACATACACTGTGGTACAGTGACACAAGGAAAACATATACCATGGTACAATGATACAAGCAAAACATACACTGTGGTACAGTGACTTAAAGGAAACATACACTGTGTTTTAAAGACACAAGAAAATGTACAAGGTTACAATGACATAAGGAAAGCATACACTGTAGTACAATGACACAAGGAAACATACATCGTGGTACAATGACACAAGAAAAACATACATCGTGGTACAATGACACAAGAAAAACATACAATGTGGTACACTGACACAAAGAAAACATACATGTGGTACAATGACACAAGGAAAACATACATCGTGGTACAATGACACAAGAAAAACATACAATGTGGTACACTGACACAAAGAAAACTTACATGTGGTACAATGACACAAAGAAAACATACATCGTGGTACAATGACACACGGAAAACATACATCGTGGTACAATGATACAAGAAAAAACATACAATGTGGTAGAATGGCACAAGGAAAACATACAATGTGGTAGAATGGCACAAGGAAAACATACAATGTGGTAGAATGGCACAAGGAAAACATACAATGTGGTAGAATGGCACAAGGAAAACATACAATGTGGTAGAATGGCACAAGGAAAACATACACTGTGGTTCAACGACACAATGAAAACATATATCGTGGTACAATGATACAAGAAAAAACATGCAATGTGGTACATTGACGCATGAAAACGTATGCTGTGGTACAATGCCACAAGGAAAACATTCACCGTGGTACAATGATACATGAAAACGTACTCCTTTATAATAATGCCACAAGGAAAACGAGAGTAACACTACGGCGCTATGACACAGCTGTTAGTGCGTGGAAGAGAGAGAGAGAGAGAGAGAGAGAGAGAGAGAGAGAGAGAGAGAGAGAGAGAGAGAGAGAGAGAGAGAGAGAGAGAGAGTGAGAGAGAGAGAGAGAAAGAGAGAAAGAGAGAGAAAGAACGAACTAACGAACGAATGAACTTTATTTTTTAAGGCTTAAGAATTGGGCGCGCTGACCCGTCTATCATTCTGCCCTTCTATCACTCTCTTTCATACATTATTTCGTCCATATAATCACTTATGAGGCTAACCGAGAACAACAACAATATCACAATATGCATTAAAAAGGCATGGGAAATGTGCAAAAATAAATACTACATAATTCACTAATATTAATTATTGACGTGGCAATTGTTATTAGCCATGGGAGACATAAATGTACTAACAATAGGGAACTAACATTGTTATTATACTAATTATTAGAGCTGCGGAGTACGCTAAGCTCGTTTGGTACACGTCTATCATAGACTTCGGAACAAATGAGAGAGACATAGACAGAAAGGCAGAGACAACGAGAGAGCGAGATTAAAGCGGCCAGTGCCCGCAGTAAACAATTCTGCAGACACACAAAGCACTAAAAAGTCGCTTAAAAGTTTGTGTATACACAAAGCACTAACAGAGAAGACACACAAAGCACTAACAGAGAATGGAAGTTATACATACTGACTAGCAGCTTTTCGAAACCAGCGGTAACTAGGTGAAGGGTACCCCGTGGCTTGACAGTCCAGCACCACCGTTGTCATGTAGCCACTGGTCTCAAAGAAGATCGTGTCTGGGCTCTGGTATTTGATGTAGGGCCCTTTCAACAGGAGGTTGGGATCTGAGATGTTAGACCCGAAGGCTGTCAAGATAAAAAACTTAATAATTATAACATGACAGTGGGTTCATGACAAGGGTAGTGTGACTACTAGTACAACTTTCATAACTGACATCTCTACTAGTACGAACTTACAGAAATCATATATATACTAGTACGAGTACAACTTAAGAAATCACATCTCTCTAGTACAACTTACACGCTTCTCATCTCTACTAGTAAAGCTAACACGCATATCACTCTGTTAGTAAAACTTACACACATCTTACACAAATCTCATCTCAGCTAGTACAACTTACAGAAATCTCATCTCAGCTAGTACAACTTACAGAAATATCTCAGCTAGTGAGTGAGTGGCACCTTGCAGTCTTGACAGACCAAAGTATGTGAGTTGGAATGTGACCAATATTCCATCACAATGCCTGGACAGAGCTTCAGAGAAACATGTGGTGCCAAACGACATGTTCCCTCTCTCGGCCTTGCCTTGTGTTTTTCAGAGGAATGGGTAACCAGTACGTCTGGAACAAGGTAGGCTGCAGACGCTGGCGGCTCAGCGTCAAACCTCCGAGACCTCGCCACCACGAGCAGGTGGCGAGTGATGGCCAGACCCTGGAACCCAAGGGACCTGACTTAAAGGGTGTTCAGCCAAGTCCCATAGGTGAGGGCCTCGTACGCACCTGGATCGTAGGGCGCGTACATCTGTCAACCACAAGTGTCCGGACCTGTGTAAAGCGTGCACTATCGTCAGACTCCCTGCCTGACTTCTGCGGATCCCGCGACCACCGGGAACACCGGGAATAGGCCCGCCGGAGATATCGCCGGAGATATTGCTCGTCTGTTGGAGCAAATCTCCCAACCTTCCACTGTGCGTATCTCGCGACCAGCGAGAATAGACTGTAGTGAAGAAACGATAAAAGTAGTGGTATTTAACAACTTATATAAATCTATATCAGCTAGTACAGCTTACAGAAACCATGATACTGCTAGAATAAATTAATAAATCGCTTTTGTTTTTGTACAACCACAGCAAGCTGTTGTGCATGTCTATCTTCCAGATATTTCGACTTTGCTAGCACAACTTACATCTCGCTTGTATTGTTACAACTTACAGAAATCTCGCTTCTGCTGGTAAAGTTGCCATGAATCCTGTAAGCTGATCTCACAAATGTAAGACCCTGTCTTCATGAGCCTACTCCAGGCCCAACTGTAATCATTTTGAGAACCTGTGATGGGGAAAATAACATGCGAAATACATCAGTTAACAGGGCAAGAAATCAATCTGTCAGTATGTCTGCCTACCTACCCTCCTAGCAACCTACCTACCTACCCATCCATCTACGCAGCAACTACCTACCTACCTACCTACCGACCGACCTACCTACCTACCTATCCACCTACCAACCTGTCGGTCTGTCTATCTGTCTGTCTGTCCGCCTGTCTGTATGTCTGTTTATCTATGTATCCATCTATCCGTCTATATGTCTGTCAGTCTATCTGTCTGTCTGAAAGAGTAAAAGACTCTCTTCACATATTGTGGCGTATTTGGTATATGGTGCTATACTCCAGTTTTTAGAGACCAATCGCACACGGTGGCTGATGTGGTCTATGTATGTCTAGTTGTGTATAGCTCTATAAATGTCCGTATCTATCTTGCTTATACATCTATATGTCTGTCTGTTTGTGTAGAGATGTCTAGTTGTCTGCCTAACTGTCTATCATACTAGTTTAAGGGCCTGGTTGTCGATCTGTCATTTGATTATTTTGGTCACCGGTAGAAGGCCATCTAAGTTCACGTTAGGAAACAGACAGTTAGATTCACGTCCTTTACAGGTCGCAAAATCATCACCAGCATTTGTATTGGCTGTGTGTGGTTTACCAGGCAATTTTAACATTAGTTAGTAGTGCCACTAAGCCGCAACACCGGTTAAGGTAGCAGCTCAATGTTCCACAATACCTCTCGCCTTATCACATTTGTTTTTGCATATCCTGCTTACAGGACATTGCAGTCAACACCAGCATTTTTCAGCTGCTGTTCATTTCTTGGCAAGTTTTACGTTCAGCAGTTTGCCATTGCTTTCTGAACGACCGGCTCACATACCATTCCGTAAGAAACCAGCGATCTGCTGCCAAATCCTCGCGCAGCTTGTTTCTAACGTGGGTATACGGGATTACGAACAGCACCCTTAACTCCTTCGCCAGGGAGACCGGTTCTCATCACATTACCACAAAAAAAAAAGAAAAGCTTATGGTATGAAAAGAGATATTTAACTGACTTGTCTGATCATGAGCCACGCGTCTCTGCCTGACTAGAAGTAGTATAAGCATGTAGAGACAGTAGTGGGGGATTGATTTTCCTTCTTCAGGACATCTCTATGTTCGTCTCCTTCATTCTCGTAATTATCCCAAGACAATTCACATATCATTTTTTTGTTAATTCAACGCACGAGATTGTACTTTGTTTTCCATGTCAGTACTTTGTATTATGTAGATATCAGTCAATGACAGATAGTTTTTCTCCACTATTTTGTCTTCCTTGTGATGCACTGGGATTCCAATAGAGGTAATCAGGAGTGGGCAAGACACCCTCGCTCTACAGATCCACCAGCTAATAGAGCTATGCTGGTGAGAAGGACAAGTCCCACAGGATTTCAAAGATTCAAACATCATAACGCTGTACAAGAACAAGGGAGATCGGAGCGACTGCAACAACTATAGGGGTATCTCACTTCTGTGTATTGTTGGGAAAGTATTTGCCAGAATTGTCCTGCGCAGACTTCAAGTCCTGGGAGATCAAGTCTACCCCGAATCACAGTGCGGCTTCCGTCAGAACCGGTCTACCATTGATATGATATTCTCATTGCGACAGATGCAAGAAAAATGCCGGGAACAAAATCAGCCACTGTTTATTGCCTTCATCGACCTCACAAAGGCATTCGATTTGGTCAGTCGTGAGGGTCTGTTCAAAGCACTAAAGAAGATTGGCTGCCCACCAACTCTTCTGTCCATTGTGGAATCGTTCCACACAGGCATGAAGGGTATAATCAAGTTTGATGGCTCAACTTCAGAAGAGTTTGAAATCAAGAGTGGATTTAAGCAAGGTTGTGTACTAGCCCCCACCCTCTTTGGGATATACTTTTCACTACTACTGAAATATGCCTTTCGTGATCAGGATGACGGTATATACATTCACTCACGCTCAGATGGTGGCCTCTATAATGCTCAGAGATTGAAGGCCAAGACCAAAATTAGCAGGGTACTAATAAGAGAGTTGCTTTTTGCGGATGATGCTGCGATTACGACCCACTCTGAGGAAGAATTACAACATCTACTATCTGCATTCTCCAATGCTTGTTCTGAATTTGGTTTAACAATTAACAAAAAGAAGACACAGATTATGTCACAAGGTGCACATGGTGTACCATCAATCTTTATTGACGATGCCGAACTGGAGATAGTAGACCATTTTACATATCTAGGATCAGAGGTAATTAGCAAATTATCCCTCGATCAGGAAATCAACATCAGGATTGGCAAGGCAGCAACAACAATGAACATGTTAGCAAAAAGAGTCTGGGAGAACAGGAAGCTTACTGCCAAGACAAAAGTCCTCGTCTACCAAGCCTGTGTCCTTAGTACTCTTCTTTATGGCAGTGAAACCTGGACAACTTACTCACGCCAAGAGAAACGTTTAAACAGCTTTCATATGCGGTGTCTGCGAAGAATTCTTGGTATTAAGTGGCAAGACAAAATCACAAATACTGAAGTATTGGAAAGATCAGGTTGTGTGACGGTGTATTCCATGCTCAGTCTTCGTAGACTTAGATGGATAGGACACGTTAGGAGGATGGATGATGGTAGAATACCAAAGGACATCTTTTTTGGTGAATTACAGACGGGTAGGAGATCTCAGGGTCGGCCTCTACTACGATACAAAGATGTGTGTAAGCGGGACATGATTGATACAGGCATTGATAATGCACAATGGGAGCACGTCGCCGCTGAACGTGTTGCATGGAGGGCAACTATCAGAAATGGAATAAAGACAAAGGAGAAAATGATTGCAGATAAAGCACACACAGAGCGTGAGAGACGTAAGATGGTGCAAAATGGTGGAAATGACCATGTTTTCACATGCACCTACTGTGGGCAAACATTTGCAGCAAGAATTGGCCTTACCAGCCACACTCGCCACCGCCATGGATCGTAGTTATTAAGCCTTTTTGAAGCACATTGTACCAAACTATCGTCTGTCAAGACGGAAAGGTGCCAATGATAGATGCACTGTACCCTTCTTTTCAAAATTTTTTATTGATAATTATAACATGTATACTATGTATTATTTTGATGTGCTGCGCTGACGTGGTCTCCTGAAGTGTGTTCCGCTGATGTATGTTGTCTTGATGTGCGTTGCGCTGATGTGTGTTGTGCTGATGTGTGTTGCGCTGATGTGTGTTGGTCTAATCTGTGTTCGACTAATTTAAGTTGGGATGATGTGTAGTGGCATAATTTATATAGAACCTATGTGGACAGAAAAAGATAATAACAAAGGCAACACTATACATGGTTGATAACAGTAACAAAGCCTCTCACCTTTGAAGAATCTGTACACAATCTGAGTAAACTCAATCTTGGTGACAGGGTCTACGACCGTCCTGTTGCGATCAGCCGGGTTCGGGAAGTAGTCTGCCAGGATCTCAGTGCCATCCGACTCCCACAGAAGTCGCCCAGTCAAGTCTCGGTAGCCGCTGGTGAACCAATCCCGCCTGTCAGGACACACACCAGCAACGATCACCTCTCATTACCGGTAGTTGGTTGGAACACGAACTAACAAGATGACTACCAAGTTAAAGAAGATCAGAAAGCTCCGAGGACGCATGAGTCATGATCTTGACCGGGTTGGCAAACACAGAAAGCACTCTGGTGGTCGTGGTAACGCTGGTAGCTAGCAGCATTACAGCATCAACTTTGACAAATATCATCCTGGTTACTTTGGTAAAGTGGATATGTGATTCTTCCACAAGACCAACAACAAATTTCACAGCCAATCCATTAATGTGGACACACTGTTGTCGCTGTTGAGTGAATAGTCTACTGCCAGATACCTGGACCCGCCGACCGACAAGTCACCAGTCATCTAGAGCCAGGAACCTGGACAGACGACCGTCTTAGAGATCACGTTTGGATCAGATCTTGTCCCGACTATGTTATGTCACCACGCCTTGCAGGCATTTACCTTTTCGTCTTCCCATAACTTCTGCCAGTTGTCACTAAGTTCTCCAGTTTTATTCTCCTCATAAAATGACCAAGAAATCTTGACTGTCATTTGTTTCTTGAAGGACTGTCTCATCAGTAATTACACCCACCAGTGGTTTTCTTTGCATTTTTCTCAGAAACCACATTTCAAATGACATTTCATGTTTCTCAGTTGGTCTGCTTATTGCCAATGTTGTACATGCATACAAGAGTACAAGTTCTATTTAGCATTTCGACATCCTGTTTTCTATTTCAATTGACAGCTTTTTCTTGGTGAGTATGTCTTTCCATCTCACAAAAACTTAACTTTGCCGTGGCGATTCACGTTCTGATATCTACAACAGACAGTAGACACTTATTACTTTACTATGTACACGAACGCCTTATGACATGAAACAATGTCATTTACTTGTTTACATCTTACTCGCTGACACCCGGGCATCCACATTGATATCTCTAAGAATAGCGGTAGCTAGTTTCAGGTTCAAGATATTACCATACAGCATTTGATGGAATGACGACGATTCCCATACAGCTTTTGGTGGAATGACGATGATTCCCATATAGCTTTTGGTGGAATGACGATGATTCCCATACAGCTTTTAGTGGAATGACGATGATTGATGCCACATTTGGTTACATTCGTTGTTGTAAGAGGGGTAGGACTATAAACTTACAATGGTCGTCAGTGGGCTATTGCGATACACACGATATAGCCTATTCAGCCTACTCTTTTTGATGTATATTATACCTTGGGGTTTATAGCTTGCGCAACGAGTACAGTACACCAAGTTTGTTGTCCTTATCCGAGAACGCCCGGCTTCTGATCCACTACCCGGCAGTCTAGAATAGCTTCCGCGCATTCTTTATTTACTCAAACCATCAGCAAACTTTGTAACCTCTAGTGTTCTCGAAGCAAAGGCAAGCGGGCAAATCAGTAGACCAAGCAGAATATTATCATGGCCTGGGAAATCTCTCTCTCTCTCTCTCTCTCTCTCTCTCTCTCTCTCTCTCTCTCTCTCTCTCTCTCTCTCTCTCTCTCTCTCTCTCTTTCTCTCTCTCTCTCTCTCTCTCTCTCTCTCTCTCTCGCTCTCTCTCTCATTCTCTCTCTCTCTCTCTCTCTCTCTCGCTCTCTCTCATTCTCTCTCTCTCGCTCTCTCTCATTCTCTTTCTCTCTCTCTCGCTCTCTCTCATCCTCTCTCTCTCTCTCTCTCTCTCTCTCTCTCTCTCTCTAATTCTCTCTCTGTTCCTGCCCCCCTCTCTAATCCACCCCTCCCCCTCACACACAGTCACCTGTTCAGTCCAGTAAGACCCGAATCTGTTGGAGGAAATGCTGTCACGGTTAAGTCCACGACTGGGGGGACATCAAGAAGTCCAATTATTCACAGGGCAAGTCCGATTCGATTTGCCACAAATGACTGATGAATAACCTTTCTAACAGGACCCACTGACCAAGTTGTCCTATGTTGCCCGACAAACATATGTTGCAGATAGATGCACGCACACACACACACACACACACACACACACACACACACACACACACACACACACACACACACACACACACACACACACACACACACACACACACACACACACATACAACATACACACACACACACATTCATGCACGCATACGCACACAGTTATGTATAATGCTAGTCAGAGACAGATAAATGAGGAAAAGGCAGATATATATATATATATAGCAAAACAGACGTAGGCAGAGAGACTTACAGACGGCAAGACAATCAGAGGGACAATATACAGACAGACAGGAGGGTTAACCCACGGGCAGACAGATAGAGAGACAAGCAGGCAGACATACGGAAAGACGGAAGGGAGACGGAACGACAGACATTCAGACAGACAGACAGACAGCCACCCAGCAAGTATGTATGAATCGATAGGCAGACAGATAGACAGACAGATAGAGGCAAACAGAGAGAAAGACCGACAGAGAGACAGACAGATAGACAACAGACAGACATACAGACAAACAAACAGATAGAAATGATGCGTAGAAGATAGGGGAGGCTAATTTCCCTGCAATCAGTTTACGAGCAGTTTGAAAGTTATAATGGAATAACCTGACATCATATGATGATGATGAATGTGGTAGTAGTGGTGGTGATGATGCTGACGATAAAGATGATGATGATGATGAATGTGGTAGTAGTGGTGGTGATGATGATGCTGGAGATGAAAATGATGACTGTGGTAGTAGTGGTGGTGATGATGATGCTGGAGATGAAAATGATGACTGTGGTAGTAGTGATGGTAATGATGACGCTGATGAGGAAGAGGATGCTGATGACTGTCGTGATGATGATGCTGAAAATCAAGATGTTGCTGACGACGACGACGACGACGTAACACCAATATTACCTCAAACTATCGTGTTTGCTCAGCCAGTTCTGGAGAAAATTGTGCTCATCGGCCGAGTTGACGCTGACTAGGGAACTGTAGCTCTGCAGGCATGCAATGGACGCCTCTTGGTAAGTCGTGTCGGTTGATGGGACAAACTTGTAGCAACTTGCGTTGTTGGCTATCCAAGGGTTAGGGCAGTCTGCAAGTAAACATGGTAAAGTGAAGGGTCCGTGCACACGCCTTGAGCGGTATGTTTAGTTTAGTTTAGTTTAGTGTAGTTTAGTCGACGGATCAACATCACGGCACTCGGGTGTAACCCATAAGTGCTCCGTTCTACTCCTAACTCAAGCCTGAGTGCGGAGAATCTCAGTTCAGTGCACGAACTCAGTAGGATCCTCAAATACTTTGGGTAGATTTTTAACTGGAAATTTTGCCCGGGCAGCGCCGTTAGGCTACTCTTTTTTTCGATTTCCAACTGCCAATGGATTTTTTACGCGTGCAGCAATACACATGGGCGTCCGATCTCACTACCCAGAGACCAGGGGAAGTTTTGTTACTAGAAGTCCACGTGAAAAAAATCCCGGTCCTTACCGGGGCTTGAACCCGGGACCTCCAGCACTCGAGGCGGACACCATACCTCGAGACCACTCAGACACCCCCCCCCCCCCCCCCCCCACCTTGAGGAGTAATGGACATAATGTTAAAAATAAGTACACATTTTACACACCTTGAGGAGTAATGAACAAGTGGTTAAAAAATAAGCCAAGGACCATTTTCCATGCTTTGAGATGTATAGGGTGTATAGAGCTAGCCCCATATTTTCATAGAGCAATGGAGACTGTATGGGTGATGTGGGCAGTGTCACACCTCTCGCATTTACTATCCAGGGTATTTAATGATATTTATGTTTAGGATGGGTTGATCCGGGAAGCTAGATCAATTTAAAAAATCGACGGGGATTCGCATACAGGATGGTCACCTTACCAGAAACCAGATGGTCACCTTACCAGAAACCAAATGGTCATCTTACCAGAAACTAGAAGATCACCTTATCAGAAACCAGAAGGTTAACTTACAAGATACCAGATAGTCACCTTACCAGAAACTAGAAATGCACCTTACGAGAAACTAAAAGGTCACCTTACAAGAAACCACCAAATCCTCACCTTACCAAAAACCAGAAGGTCACCTTACTAGAAACCAGAAAGCCACCTTACGAGAAATCAGACGGTCACCTTATCAGAAACCAGAAGGTCACGTTACTTGAAACCAGAATATCATTTTACCAGAAACCAGAAGGTCACTTTATCAGAAACCAGAAAGTCACCTTACTAGTAACCAGATGATAACCTTACCAGTAACCAGATAGTCACCTTACCAGAAACCAGATGGTCACTGTATCAGAAAGCAGATGGTCACTGCATCAGAAAGCAGACGGTTACCGTATCACAAACCAGATGATCACTATATAAGAAACCAGATGGTCACTGTATCAGAAACCAGAAGATACTATATCAGAAATCAGATGGTCACTGTATCAGAAAACAGATGGTCACTGTATCAGAAACCAGAAGATACTATATCAGAAACCAGATGGTAATTGTATCATAAACCAGATGGTCACTGTATCAGAAATCAGATGGTCACTGTATCAGAAACCATATGGTCACTTTATCAGAAACCAGATGGTCACTGTATCAGAAAATAGATGGTCATTGTATCAGAAACCATATGGTCACTGTTTCAGAAACCATAAGAATCAGAATCAGATCAGAAATTTCCTCTTATATAGAAATGCATTCACAACGTACAATACAGTATAGTTCTTCACAACAGAAATTCGTCACATTCGAGATCGTCTTAAGCGGTTTGCACTGTATAGAAAACCAAGCTACTGAACTGGCTACTGTGTTGTAGTGTTAGTCACTATCGCATACTGTCACTCATGAATAATACACATCTTACCGATCACGATGTGCTGCGTCTTCGTTGTCGACGCCAGCACCAGCAGCAACATCCACCGCAGCATTGTGCGCTCTATGGAGTATTCGCCCACCAGCTACCGCCCGTGGTACCATCAAAGTTCGGTTTCTGTGACAAAAGCAACACCAGGGCGATGTAATGACATCTGCTACCACACAAAGGTGGTGGATAAGATGATGATGAAGTTGGAGATGAACAAGAGAGTGACAAAGAAATGATTGCAGAGTTGGGTAAGTGGAAGAGGAGAAAAAGGGTAAGTATAAACAAGAAAAAAAGGAATGACAGAAAGAAATTAAAGAAAAGAAAGAAAGAAAGACAGGCAGACAGAAATAATAATAATAATAATAATAATAATAATAATAATAATAATAATACAATAAAAGCCATAAAATAGTAATATAATGTTAAAGAAGATGAATAGAAAGTGAATGAAGAAGAAGATAGAGAAGAAGGATTAGAAGAAGAAGAAGAAGAAGAAGAAGAAGAAGAAGAAGAAGAAGTAATGATGAACAGGACAAGAATGCGATAGATGTAGATGTAGATTATGCTGACAGACTCTGACAATAACATTTGTGACGTAATGACAACGACGACATTTAAGTTAATTGCATGCCCTTCACTGCCCCAACATTGGCTGTCTCTCTATGATTTACTAGGCAATTGTAGCTCAGTAGTTTGTCATGTATTTCTGAAAGGCTGACGTCTCATACCATGGAAATCAACACACGGCATTCTGCTTCCTAATCTCCCGCAGTTAATTTCGAAACTGTGCCTAAGCCACAGGCGAAATGTAATAATAACATGACAATAGTTAAATTTGCGACAATGAGGATTTCAACCACAGTGGAAACAAATTATGATACAAGTGAACATAACATTCACCCTGCACAGTTCGCAATTAACGTACAAGTGTTTCGGCCACAAAATTGTGGGTTACCTAACTAAATAATAAAAAAAAAAAACTAACATTATGTCACATAATTTAAAAACTGCAACAATAATGATATTTGTTAAGCAGTTATATCACAAACCGTATATAACAAACAAATAACAGAAATCCAGTGAAGCAGTCTATCTTTTTCAAATATAAGTTACCACAACTTGAAAAGATGAGTGCTAAATTTATAGCATGGATTTCTGTAGCTCAGTTCGCTTTAAATATAGCCACAACATTGAAAGGTAAACATAACGTTAATATTACAAACTCATGTAACGTAGTATTGTTACAATATAAATTAATACAAGATGAAAAGATAAACGGTAAATTAACATCAGGATTACAGTGAGGTAGTTTGTTTTAACCTTATCACAACTTTAACGTTAATATCCCGAAATCCAGTGGCGTAGCCAGTTTTACATTGATCACAAAATGACAAGGTAAGCGTAAATTAATATCAAGACCTCCAGTGATATATTTCATTTTAAATTTATCCCAGCGTTAAAAGATAAGTGTAACGTTAACTTCAGGAACTCCAGTGATGTAATACTTTTCAAAATTTATAACAACATTAAAAGATAAGGCCGGTCTTCCTGGTCTAGGAGTTACACGACTTTCTCCGTAATTCCGTATACTCTCGTGAGTAACGTGACGTTGCGCGAGAATCGGGAGCGGTTCTCTCCGCGTCTGTCACTTACTTGCCCAAACTACAACATATCCAGGCGAACCTTCTGGCCTAGAGAGACAACAGTGGAAGATAAACTCTATGGACCGCTGAGTGAACTGAAAAAGACTGTTAGATTCATACAAGAGACGACATTGCAGTTATAGACATAGTTTAGGCGAACGAAAGAAGAAGAAGACTTACGGAGTGTGTGAGCCGGTCGCTCAGAAAGAAATGGCAAACTACTGAGCGTAATCTTGCCAAGAAATCAACAATCAGCTCAAAGATGCGGATATTGACAGCGATGTCCTGTAAAGGATATGCGAACACACACACACACGCACACGCGCACGCACGCACGCGCACACGCACGCGCGCACGCGCGCGCGCACGCACGCACGCACACACGCACGCACACACGCGCACACACACACACACACACACACACACACACACACACACACACACAAGTAAGAGTAAAGTTAAAATTACGACCTCGAGTGACTAACAGAAATGCCCTGGCAGTTACTTCACAAGAGTGACAAGAAAGATACCGATAATTCCATAGCAGATAAAGCTTCGACATGGTAGCTGAGGTGCCCAGTTCGTTCCCCGCCGCCCTCTTCCCCTGCCTAGCAGACATGCTAATGAAGCGTTGTGACACCCAAGAGATGTACTGGTGAGTAACAAATAATCATCCTCTTCTAGGGACCGAACCCGGACCACTGTCACGACAGTCAGCAGCACTAACCACTGTGACACAGCGGAGCCTGCACTAGAGTGAGAAGTGATATGATCCCTTATCCAACCTTCATATAGAGGTCGACGTGGCCGATACATTCATAACACTAGGACTTAAACTTCAAGTGCGCTGACGGCGGGTAGTGGGTTGCTGCAATACATCGGTCAGATCAGCTGAACTTTAACGTTAACTTCTCGTTCAGAAAGCAATGGCAAACTACTGAAAGTAAAACTGCTTAGAAAATCAGCACAAGGTTGATCGCAACGTCCTGGGGAGAAATGCAACATTTGAATCCCTTACTTGTCAAGCATTACATGCGTGATTCACATTTGCCGTTATCCGTACACGAAGCTACAATTTTTCTTTCGCCTGGACAACGATGGGTGTGTTAGTGTAAACCTTGGACCTTGTTGGGTGTGCTAGTGTAAAACGTCCTAGATCTCGCTGGATGTGTTAGTGTAAGACGTCCTGGACCTCGCTGCATGTGTTAGTGTAAGACGTTCTGGACCTCGCTGCACGTGTAAGTGTAAGACGTCTTGGATCTCGCTGGATGTGTTAGTGTAAGACGTCCTGGATCTCGCTGGATGGGTTAGTGTAAGACGTCCTGGACCTCGCTGCATGTGTTAGTGTAAGACGTCCTGGATCGCGGTGGGTGTGTTAGTGTGATACGTCCTGGATCTCGCTGCACGTGTTAGTGTAAGACGTCCTGGATCGCGCTGGGTGTGTTAGGTAAGAGATCCTGGATCTCGCCGTATGCGCTAGTGTAAAACCTCGTAGATCGCACATGGTGTGTTAGCGTAAGACGTCCTGGATCTCAATGGCTGTATTAGTGTAGGACGTCCTGGATCTCGCTGGTGTGTTAGTGTAAGACGTCCTGGATCTCGCTGAGTTTGTTAGTGTAAGACGTCACGGATCTCGCTTTCTTGGTTAGTGTAAGACGTCCTGGATCTCGCTGAGTGAGTTAGTGTACGACGTCACGGATCTCGCTGGCTGGGTTAGTGTAAGACGTCCTGGATCTCGCTGGGTGTGTTAGTGTAAGACGCCCTGGAGAAATAGATCTACATGTATTCATCGTCACTCTTAAATGTAAGCTAGAACTAGAGATCAGGTGTCTAGTTGGCCGTGTGTCGACATAAACTTCTGATTATCTTCAGCCAGGCGCTGTCATCTTTATTTCGAGGGCGACAAGTTCGAATCCCAAATGTGCCTATGTTAAAGTTAGTTGGATATCCTTGTACAGGACGTTGCAGTCTACCCCAACCTTTATTGTCTGCTTGTGATTTTCTAGACCATTTTACATTAGGTAGTGTGCCATTGCCGGCTTCCTGGCCTAAAGGTTAGCAACTTTTCTCCGTAATCTCGTATACTCTCGTAAGTAACGTGACGACGGTGAGAATCAGCACTGGTTCGAATCGCGTCGGTAAATTACGGGGTATGTGAGCCGGCCGCCCAGAAAGCAATGGCAAACTGCTGAGCATAATCTTGCCAAGAAATCAACATTCAGCTGAAAGATGCTGATGTTGACAGCGATGTCCTGTAAAGGATATGAAAACATTAAAAAAAAATTATTTTTTATTTTTAGTGTGCCATTGCTTTCTGAAGCGTCGCGAATCTTACCAGTGAAATCAACGCAAAACGGCTTGCTTCCAGATTGTCTGCGGCAATTTTCGAACACTCCATCGGCAGGTCTGAGAATTGTGAAAGCGCGTCCACTAACCCCTAGACCCCAGACACCGACGGTGTGTCTATAGCTTTCACAGCTTGTACTCTAATATCTACTTCTTTTCTTTAATTCTGTGAGTGTCAATCAACATTACCTCATCTATTTCTCAGACTATTTCATTGGCTCCAAGGGTTCCCAAGCAACTGACATGTAATTATCTATGTAGTATGCCCTTGAATGAATCCGCAGTCGGATATAGTCAAGGGCATACTATAGGGTGTATTTTTAATGACAATGCAGTGTTTGAAAAATATTGCCGGTCCAAGTTTTGTATTCACCATTTGTAAAGTTCATGCAACATAATAGGTAAATACAAAACTTGGACCGGCAATATTTTCAAACACTGCACAGTCATTAAAAATACACCCTGTACATATATAATTTCCAGGTATGCTATTATCTTTCCTCAGTGAGTATCCTATTAAGCACCAGCGTCTTTTCCTCATGTCTAGATTGGTTGACAATTGCCTAGTTCTTTCCATGAGCTGCGCATGAATGATTCTGTCATACCATTGAAGTCGGTCAATACTGTACAGGCACCAGTTAATGGCCCGTTCCGTGGCGAATGGGTTACGACGCGATTCGTAATCCCGCATACCGCGTTCGAAACAAAGCTGCGGACGATTTGGAAATTGTGCGATGACGAATAAACCTACAAGAGAACGTCAAATTTGTGAAAGTTTACAGACTTTCAAGGTGAGAGAATCGACTTCACGGAACAAAGGTTTATCCCCCATGACTCGGTCTCTTTCTGCAGACCGGTCTGCTGAAAGCGTCACTAAGAGCACACACTCCGTAGCTCCAGCGACAACTATCAGGGGTCTTCCATCAACTGACTAACGGAGTCCCACAATGAACCCAATGTCTAACACAGTTTTATTTAACTTCCAAACCCCACCCCTCCCACCCTGCCCCGGTTGTATAGTCCACTAAAAAGGTAGTTGCATGTCCTTTGCAGGACGTCGAAGTCTACCCCAGCATTATTTCTGCTGTTTGGGGTTTCTTGGTAGGTTTGCGTTCGGAGGTTTGCAATCGTTAGTTAGTTAGTTAGTTAGTCGACAGATCATCCTCATTGCACATCGAACCATTCAGTCCATAAGTGCTCGGATCCCCTCCTCAGCAAATCCCGCAACGTGTAGCGGCTAACGACGCCAGTTCTGTGTTGGTTTATTAATCTTCTTTGGCTTCCTGCGTAGTGTTCTTGTTTGGCCACCCCTCTTTTAATTTGCTGCTCTCGCAGTCTGGCCATTGTTGTAGATTCACAGTCATCACTTGGTTCTCGCAAAAGTCTTACTTCTCGTAGAGCATTCAGGATGTTGGCCTGGTGCATGGCGCGTCCGCCCTCCACAGTAGCCTCACCTGCGAGCTTGTCAGCCCGCTCATTTCCTTGTACTCCCGCATGCCCTGGCACGAAGATGAAACTAATCTTTGCCAGACGAGACCGCTCCAGAGGCAGCAACCATTCTCTTCGGATCGATCCCTCCTCTATCCTCTTGATCATGTTCATTGAGTTGCTGAGGAAACAAGCCCTAGTGAATGTCTGTGTCTCGAGCCACGTTATTGCTTTACTTACTGCCATGACTTCCATGGTCAGGCTACTTGTGGTTTCAGTGAAAGCACCAGAGTCCTCCTTCACAATTCTCCCTCCGGCCCGAGCTGTAAAGGCCCATGAGCTTCTCACATGTCGGACGACCGACCCATCTGTGTAGATGACCGCGTCACCGTCTAGCGAATTCTCGAAAATCAACGCTTGTACTTCAGCCTCAACAGCAGCTGGATTTTCTTGTCTGCATTTTCTATCTAGTTGGATGCAAACTGAAAAGGATGTGCAGAAGTCTGTTGGCACTTGCACCCACTCCTCGCCAGGTTCTAAGTCCTCAAGTGAACACACCTGTTGAAGAATGTCTTCGGCTTGACCCATCCACGACCGTCCTCTTTTTAACCTGCTGCCCTTCACCTTCCTAATTTCACTATGCAGTGGATGTTGTGTGTTTGCGTTAATTCTGAGGTAGGCGCGTGCCCTGCAAACTTGTATTCTCTCTTCAATGGTTGGAAAATCAAGAAGGTAGCGCATCGCCCTGCATGCTGTATCTCTTGTACATCCAAGAATAATGCTCATAGCTTCATTCTGTATCCTTTCCATCCTTTCTATCTGCTTATGGCTGAGAGTCAGGATTGCCATTGCATACTCCAAAACAGACATGACCAGCCCCTCGTACAGAAGACATAGATGGCGCTGCTCACAGTTTGCTGCCGCCATCACCCGCATTGCTGCCAACCCCCGCTTGGCCTTTATTATCACCTGGTCTATGTGCACATTATAAGCAAGGCTTCGATCAAACCGTATCCCCAGGTAATTCATTGCCTGCGTTCTTTCCACCGTCTCTGAACACAGCATTACAGTTGGTGTTGTTATGTTGACAATATGATTATTCAACGAGAACCAAGTCACTGTTGCCTTTGTTGGGTTGACCATTGCCCCAGCTTCATCACACCAAGTACTTATGCGATTGAGCTCGGTTTGTAGTTCCACAGCAACCTCCTCTCTATCCTTACCCTGACGATACACTAAAACATCATCGGCATATGACAATGTCCTGCCAGGTCCAGTGATCTGCTCACTGGTGATTCTCACTGTGTAGGCGTTGAACAGTACCGGAGATAATGGTGATCCCTGTGGTAGGCCAGGATATATTGTTGTTGGTTCCGAAGTCCAACTGCCACATCTAAAAACTACTGTCCGTTGGAAGAGGGCTGCAGCGATCCAACTAAGGAGGAATGGACTTACGTTTAGTTCGAGAAGCTGAAACATTAGAAAATCCAGTGGTACTCTGTTGTATGCGTCCTCAAGATCAATCGCTGCAGCAGCGGTTTCAGTGCCTGAGTGGAAACCTTCATAGACATCCTGGGCAAAGACTGCTGCATTGGTCCAGGTTTCTCTTTTTGGACGGTACCCAATCGTTTTCCCAGCGACCGCCACTCATGCTCCTCTGTGAGGACCAACGCAATGAAGTCTTCCGCAACTGTGTTTCGAGCGCAGAACGAGAAATTGCCAATTGCTAAGTGCGTCGGTGACATCTTCGCCTATCCTATTTTTAACTTTTGCCCACATGGGCGCCTCTTCACCCCCACCCCTTCCCACCCAGTTGTTTAGCCAATACCTGAGCTTCTGACGGTATTGGCCTTTGACCGGTTGACCATACATTCGGTCCATAACGCGTGTCAGTCGCCAGTCACCCAAGCTAGGATACAGATTCAGATAAGTACCCTTAATATTGTCATGTAGTGTGTTTCATGTAGTTTTGTGTCGCTTTGTGTTTGTTTGTTCTTGTGCTGACGAAGGCTTAGGCCGCAACGTCCAATTTGGTTCTTATAATCGTGTTTTAGTAAAGCTCACAACCTACTTCTCGTTTTTCACACACACACACACACACACACACACACACACACACACACACACACACACACACACACACACACACACACACACACACACACACAGACACGCACACGCACAGTCACTGAGTGTTTGGTGGACTGCTAGATCGATCGATGGATGCAATAAATGTTTCGGAGTGTGTCGTCAGAGTGTATATCTATATCTTGTACGTACGTATTTCCACTTTTTTGCCCCGCATATACAGGACATCGCTGTCAACACCAGCATTTTACCGCTGTCGTTGGTTTCTTGGCAAGATTGCGCTCAGTAGTTTGCCATTGCTTTCTGAGCGGCCGGCTCACTTATCTCATAAGTTACCAACGCGGCGAGAACCGCGCTGCGTTACCCTACGTGGATAAACGTGATTATGGAGAAAGTCGTTTAACCTCTAGGCCAGGGAGACCGGCATTTCACATATAACTGATAGGTACACACTCTGACGAAAGCGAGGGACCTCAGGGCCCAGGAAACATTGCCATTTATTGTATCCATCGATTGCACCAGCAGCCCACCTAACACTCAATAACTGTACATAATAAAATAACGGTCTCAAATTATTTATTGTACGTACATATTTCCACGTATAACTGTCAAATATTATTGGTACGTATTTCCACGTATAACTGTCACATATTATTGGTACGTATTTCGATTTTCCCAGTTTTATAGTTTACTTCGTAGTGTTTAATATTTTTTTTTTTATTATCTTACCTAATGAGGCCCTGTAAGGGATACTTTTGACAATAAATAATTTGGGCCCGTTATTCGGAGGAGTGCCGGCCGGTGTGGTATTTACCATATCAGCCAGTCTGTTGACTGTCATAATATATCCTATACGACTCAAGGCGTGTAACGGACCGTTACTCATACTTACCATCTCTTCCGTGCTTCTAATCCTGATTTAATTTTGAGTTAAAATAAGTGAATAATTTTGTTTAACACAAGATTAAAATTATGTTTCTACGAAAACAAACATTGATATCACCCGTGAAAGTGATCCGAGGACAGCAACCATCTATAGAGGGCGAACATACAAGTGAATTGACCGTTTATAGTGTCCCCTGAATTGGACCGGCAATCATCTGGAGTTTATAGTGTCCCCTGAATTGGAGGTCGACCATTAGCATTGATAATTGCGTCTCGGAGGCTGCTGAAAATGAAGACCTAGGGATGATCTGGCACGCCTTTGTGTTAAGTACGTGATAACGGCTATTGGAGAGATTACGAGATGCCATTGTCAAACAACTAAGGGAGAAGGCTTCCGACTAAACCGACGCTGCACTGACTAGATAGCCTAATTACGCATAATACTGGGTGTATTTTTAATGACTATGCAGTGTTTGAAAATATTGCCGGTCCAAGTTTTGTATTTACCTATTATGTTGCATGAACTTTACAGAGGGTGAATGTAAAACTTGGACCGGCAATATTTTGAAACACTGCACAGTCATTAAAAATACACCCTGTAGTAGAGCAAAGCAATGACCCGACACACACGTACTACGGAGACCCATAATGGAAGCAGTGAGTACTAACATTATAACCTACCATGCATGTCGTTAGAGGCGACCCATGAGGGTTGGTGTAAGCTTCAACTGCATAGTCCAACCAAAGGTTAATCATGAACAGGAATACAATGCGCAGGACTTGAGTTGGTTGAGGGCTGTCATTCATTGGAAGATGAAAGGCAAGAGAGAATGATGATGATGATGATGACGATGATGATGATGATGATGATAATGATGATGATGAAGAAGAAGAAGAAGAAGAAGAAGAAGAAGAAGAAGATGGTGGTGGGCGTGTATCCATGGTGAAGCGCTTAAACC
This sequence comes from Cepaea nemoralis, assembly GCA_014155875.1. Classification (NCBI taxonomy): domain Eukaryota; kingdom Metazoa; phylum Mollusca; class Gastropoda; order Stylommatophora; family Helicidae; genus Cepaea; species Cepaea nemoralis. The sequence continues at coordinate 681,566 of JACEFZ010004374.1, read as the reverse complement.
GTCTGCCTGGCGCTCTAAAGGTTGTGGGTTCGATTCTGGATTTTGTCATTCGGTTCACGAGTGCAGTTTTCTCGGAGACATCAGGGAGTTCGTCTCTGGAGCTACGGAGTTCTCTTCCCCCCCCCCCCCCCCCCCCCCACCGCGACACTTTTGTCAGGGCGCCATGTGGAAAGACGCCAAGCCATATGGGATAATACCCGAAGCAAGGAAGTCGATCTTGTCTTCTTTAAACCCAATTTTCCTCCTTATACACAATGGTTTTTGGGAAGCAATGAAATTGTGGTTATTTGTGACATAGTAGAACATAGAGTCTGATTTATCGTGAATTGCAGATGTTATACCAATAAAGGACAAGTCGCTGAATTCCTAAAAAAAATATCAAAATAGTAGGTGGAATAGAGAAATGTGCCTTATGTGGGTAAATACTAAAAAAAAAAGATGTTTGCATATCCTTTACAGGGCATCGCTGTCGACATCAGCATCTTTCAGCTGATTGTTGATTTCTTGGCAAGATTACGCTAAGTAGTTTGCCATTGCTTTCTGAGCGGCCGGATCACATACCCCGTAAATTACCGACGCGATTCGAACCACTGCTGATTCCCACCGTCGTCACGTTACCTACGAGAGTATACGAGATTACGGACAAAAGTCATAACCTCTAATCCACGAAGCCGGCGGGTAAATACTAGATAAGAGAAATAGAGAAAGACCGAGAAAAATATACTTCTTTTTTTCTTCTTGAATTTCTTCGTACCTCTTTCGAGGGAACTGCTTTACGCCTAGTTGTACACCCCAAAAATCAGTTTGTCCACTTCGGCATGCACTTGTGTAAGTTTGCTTTCTTTAGACAGATTCAATCCACGGTAACTGGCCCTGTCTACCCGAGGGCCGGCTGAAAAATGTACTTAAAAGGTTTAAACAATTGAGCTGTAAATAATAATATTAGCAACACCAGCTTCTTCAAAATGTCAAATGACACTGAGGCTTATAGGATCATGATGTCCGATGTCCGGTCCAGACCAGGCGCTTGAAGATGAAATACCTCACGTTATAAAAAAATGAGGTCTCTGTTTGCCATGTCTTGTATCATATTGTTGATATTGTGCCAAACCCATATTATCAGAAAGAACCAGCACTCGCCGTCTATACAAGACCCATATTATCAGAACAACCAGCACTGGACGGGTGACCACACGGACCGTCTATACAAGACCCATATTATTAGTACAAATGGCACACGTACAAGACCCATATCATCAGAACAACCAGCACTGGCCGTCTATACAAGACCCATATTATCAGAACAAACGGCACTGACCATCTATACAAGACCCATATCATCAGAATAACTAGCCCTGGCCGTCTATACAAGACCCATATTATTAGTACAAATGGCACAGTACAAGACCCATATTATCAGAACACCCAGCATTGGACGGGTGATCACACGGACCGTATATACAAGATCCATATTATCCGAACAAACGGCGCACGGATGTATATACAAGACCCATATTATCAGAGCACCCAGCACTGGACGGGTGATCGCACGGACCGTCTATACCAGACCCATAATTTCAGAACAACTAGCACTGGACGGGTGATAACACGGACCGTATATACAAGAATGCTGCAAGTCATTTGCACGACATCGTAACCAACCGATGGTGATTTCCTAGGCAATATTATGTCAAGCAATATGCCCTTGATTTCTGAACAAGAAGTCAACGTTTAAGTCCAGCTTAATGCCGATGTAGGGACTGAACGCCATCTCTTGTCATCAGCGCGTGTACCTTTCGGCCACGTCGACTAGACAGACTGTATATTGTCAGATACATACTGCAGATATCACATACCATAAAAAAAAGTAATTTGATAAATCCTTCAAGCTGAAGTATACCCATATTCGCACAGTAAGTTTATTCTCTACCACGGTAATTTTAAATGACTATCATGTCTTTCTCTTGCCACACAACTGACCTATGAAAATTAATCGTGATGGCTTCAGCGAAATTTAGCAAGCGATTATTTTGTGTGTTAAACAAAACAGGAAACGCATTGTCTATATCAATCACGTGGTCGGTTTCCAAAATGTGCCGTCCAGTCGATGACGTAGAAGGTTTGTGGTGTGTCGACTACCAGGTTCCAATCGTCTTTGTGTCACGAGATGCAGCGAAATATGTCAGGCAATAAATCGTGCAATCTATTGTTTGTGTCTTCGTTATTTAAATCTGTATCTTCCCAGATAATATTTTGATAATTGAGTGGTCCGTAAAAAAGACATTTATGTTTCGAGGGAAATTTGAATTAAATAGCACTGACAAGCAGGCGAATACGATAACTACTGAGCTACGCGTCTCCCAATGTTAACCCAAGCTCCGAGACATTAGGCAGCAACAGAGTTAAGGTCCCTTCTGCAAGGACGTTGCCACGTCGCTCATTATGCAAAACATGCGACGTGTCATCTTTGAGTGGGCGGGTACTTTTCCGTTTTTGTCTTATGCGAAAATTTATATCATTGGGTTTATTCAACATACCGGACGTATACAACATTCAAATTGGTCTTATCGAAGTTTCACCATGTATCTGACACCACTGAGACAATGTCGAGTTGTTCATGATGTTTATTTTTCAACCCGGAAGCTCAAAGTAATACTGGCATTGTTTGTTTCGTAATAATAATAAAATCTGAAATGCTTCGTGACAACGGGAAAGTTGGATGGTTTGAGAAGCAGGGGGAGACCTAAAGAGAAGATGCTAGACAGTGTAAATTTTGACACGGAAGAATCCCATTATCAGAAATGAATGGCAGTACACAAGACAGAAGGCTGTATACAGACACGATAGCAAACGCCACACGGCATGGACAATAATAATATAATAATAATAATAATAATAATAATAATAATAATAATAATAATAATAATAATAATAATAATAATAGTCATGAACGGTGATTTTGATGGTAAAATATAAATGTGTAATTGTAGTATCTTGCTGGATGAATCTCTTTCTTTTTCCTCTCGTTACCCTTCATTGCCGGCTTCCTGGCTTAGAGGTTAGCGACTTTTCTCCGTAATCTCGTATACTCTCATAGGTAACGTGACGACAGTAGAGAATCAGCAGTGGTTCAAATCGCATCGGTAACTTACTGGGTATGTAGCCGGCCGCTCAGAAAGCAATGGCAAACTACTGAGCGTAATCGTGCCAAGAAATCAACAATCAGCTGAAAGATGCTGATGTTGACAGCGATGGCCTGTAAAGGATATGCAAAACATTTATTTTACCCTCCATTGGGTCAAAGGTTATGACCAACTCACCACAAATATAAACATATCCTTACTCATTTCATGCGGCCCCACCCATATCCTTCCAATATTATACACTTTTTGCCCGTGCCCGTCTTCTACTTGTTTTTTTATGCATTCCTCTATTTCGTTTGCCCTTTGGATTCCATGAAAGTCCGCTCTAGTTAACTCTACTCTTACTTTCTCAGATTATGTCCTATCCCGCGACAGTATCTTTTCTTAACCCCTGGATTCGCTGTTAGTTGACCGATGAATACTGAGCGTAGGAATATGTAAATTGGGCGTTGTAAATTGTTAAACCTACGACAGATTAAATTGAAATGCTAAATGAATACGTGCATTGCAAAGCACTACAAACGACAAGGCGCAAGTATCATTTGCACAGACGGATTTGAATCTACAATAATGTAGTGTAAATAAGAGAACAAGTTCCAAACCAGGAATTTGCTATGCGTTCTGTGATGTGCTAGCATTGTCACATTGTATATGCTAGGATTGTCACATTGTATGTTCTAGGATAGTCACATTGTATGTTCTAGGATTATCACATTGTATGTGCTAGGATTGTCACATTGTATGTGCTAGGATTGTCACATTGTATGTGCTAGGATTGTCACATTGTATGTTCCAGCATTGTCACATTGTATGTTCTAGGATTGTCACATTGTATGTTCTAGCATTGTCACATTGTATGTGCTAGCATTGTTACATTGTATGTGCTAGCATTGTCACATTGTATGTTCTAGGATTGTCACATTGTATGTTCTAGGATTGTCACATTGTATGTTCTAGGATTGTCACATTGTAAGTTCTAGCATTGTCACATTGTATGTTCTAGGATTGTCACATTGTATGTGCTTGCACTATCACATTGTATGTGCTTTGCACTATCACATTGTATGTTCTAGCATTGTCACATTGTGTGTGCTAGCATTGTTACATTGTATCTGCTAGCATTGTCACATTGTATAGGACTAAACGTACGGAGAGACAAGTGGTCAGTCTTTCCCTCACGCAGTGGACGACGATGTCTGGCGTGGAATCCTCCTTGTCCGAACACGGTCATGGCATTATTAGGGTAACTTGTCCGTTTATCGCAGTTTAACATTTTATAGGGTTTATTTTTAATGTCTGTGCAGTGCTTGAAAATATTGCCGGTCCAAGTTTTGTATTCTCCCTCTGTAAAGTTCATGCAACATAATAGGTAAATATAAAACATGGACCGGCAATATCTTCATACACTGCACAGTAATTAAACATATACCCTGTATATTCCCTTGTTTTTCAAAGATAGTGAAAGAACTAGGAAACTATTCAATGGTGATCGAACTGCAGGATGCAGAGAGAAGTTGTGCAGGAAAGTTATACGAAGAAATGTTTAAAGACAATCAGGAGAATAGGCAGCTAGTGACAAATGGTGCTCTATTTGCTTGGTCTCAGATGTGACATGGGGGTCTACTGTTGAAAATACTCGATGGAAACACCCAGGGAAAATAGATAACTTCCAAGAGACAACATAACGAAATAGATATGTAAGGATTTGAGCGGTTGTGGACTAATATTTAGTGTGCAATAAGGATGATCTGTTGTCCAACCAACCAACCAACTAACTAACCAACCAACCAACCAACCAAACAACCAATCAACCAACCAACCAACCAACCAACCAACCAACCAAACAACCAACCAACCAACAACCATCCGACCAACTAACTGACCGACTGACTGACTGACTGACTTACTCACTGACTGACTAACTAACCTGCTGACTGATTAACTAACTAAAGGCTAGGGAAAGCAAACCTTAAAAAATTTGCCCCTGGAAGTCAAATGTACAGAGCTAAAGGTTTGACAAAATAGTACAACCGCAACTGAGTAAGCGACGCCACAAACATAACTAACATAATTCTTCATCTCTGGACAGCGCATGCCACGAATGAATAAACATGTGCATGCACTTCATCTCCCCGTTTCACCACTATGAACCCGTGGGCTAGACAAACAAACTCATCTACATATTCTGCAAGAGTGTCCTCTGTACATCCATCCCAGCAACATATGCTGGCCCACCAAATGATTAAAAAGTCGTAAGTACAGAACTGAAGAGAAACACATCATGAGAACTCTCCAGAGGGTATAATGGCGACCACCAGAAGACGGAGAGGATTACCCATCCCGTTTGCTTAACCAATTTGGGTAACGGATCTGTCCGTCTAGCTTTGTTTAATCATTACATGATCACACCCAAGGCTGTTTGTTAAGGATATAAGTTAAACTGTTGGATTTTTCATCTCCAAAATAAATGCAAGCCTGTGATAGTTACATCCATAAGGAAGGTGTGATGAGCTCAGTATCACACTGCTCACCTTTACCTTTCAAGTTATTTATTGGTTCCCATTCTAGAATGGGATTATCTGGTAGCTCAAGGCAATTGTACAAGTCCGTTTCCATATGAACTCGAACCCATAATCACCGGACTGGTATCCAAGCGGCTCGCTTGTTATTCAATACCACATCTCAACCGTATTGAGAAAGGCCTTAATCTTGCTCCTGGCGACAGTAACTGATAAACGTATAATGGTGTACATGGTGCGACACGAGTTCACAATTACACAGCAACTGATCAACATATAGTGGTGTAATGGTGCGACACGAGTTAGCAATTACACAGCAAATAAGCTAAGGCGGTAATCTGCGTGAAGTAAGCTACTTTTCCCGGTGCGTGTGTTAATAGTTCGATTTGGCAACAGACCGCCTTGCGTTGGCTTTTATAACCCATGGTATAGAGTGCCGGTCGTTCAGAAAGCAATGGCAAACTACTGCATGTAAACTTCCAAAGAGATCACAAAAAGCCAAAAATGCTGGGGTTGACTGGGATGTCCTGTAAAGGATATGCAACTAACTTTAAAAAACAAATTATAGTTTGGGAGCCTTAGTGGTTGAGAGGCAGAACACTCGCCTAAACATGGCAGAAATCCATGTCGATTCTTCATGAATCGGCTCGCAGATATTGGGTTAGCAATTTAGGGTAACTTATGTGTGCAGCTGACAACATAGTACCAGATGGCCAGACATTTCTACACCCCGTGGTAGGTGGGGAAATAATGCAAACTGAGTTAACACGAACAAAATAAGAGAGAAAGAAAAACAAAACGTCTATACCCTGGTACGTATATAAAGGAAAGAATTGACAAGACTGAAATGAGCTTTATGGTGAAAGAGGACAAACTGAGAGCCAGGGAATGAAAAATATATTAACGATTAACGATTAAAGATGACAGACACGTCTGCCCAACTGTAACCGATAATTCTGCAATAAAATTCATTTTTTAATTGTTCGTTTTTCTTATTTATTATCCCTTAATAATTACGTGATGGAGCAAACAAAGATAATTTATATTCAGTCTTTAAATTTCCTACAAACTTATTCAACGTGGATAGAGTAAAAAGCCTGTCATTGGAAATTTAAAAAAACTATTCAGAAACACCCGGAAATGATTAATTGAAACACGAGTCAATCATATAAATAACTTACCCTCAGTTTACCCTCGACCGACAGCAAACGTCAAATATTCCAAACGTCTTTACCAGACTTGAGGTAAGTATTTATATTATGTAGAAAGATAAATCATCAGAAATGAAGGCGGGAAATTGAATTATTTTGGATGCCCGAAAACTGACATGTATGAATACCAACACGGGAAAATGGCGTCGGCATTGGAGATAATAACTTTGTGAACTGCGTTATCTTGTTTGATTGTAATTTGGACCTTGGTTTTTTTGCAATCTGGTCAAGAGCTAACATGTAACACTTTAAGAGTAACATGTAACACTTTAAGAGGGACTAGCTACACATTTGTCTGTGCATGGATGTGCCAGACCGTGCTATCAGATGTGGGTGGGCCCAATGTTTGGGATTCTGGCATCTCTTGTTTGGAGATGCGGGTTGTTTCTGAAGTTCAGTGTGTCATCGTGGATTTAATTATTTCTCCTCTCACAATGAGTGGCACCCTGTATATCTTAATGTATTTTTTTGTTATTGATTTAAATGGGTCTAGAGTTTCCCGTGATTCTTTATGAATATACGTGTGTGTGTGTGTGTGTGTGTGTGTGTGTGTGTATGTGTGTGTGTGTGTGTGTGTGTGTTTTGTGTAAGTGCAATAAGCACAACACACTAGTCATATGAGTATATGTGCGTGCGCGAGCATAGAGTATAGTCTTAAGGCACACTGTAACGGTCCGATATGTGCGTATGTGTTTGTACGCACATAAGTGTAAACGTTAGTGTTCTAGATACTCTTTAACAACTAGATGTGTGTGTGTGCGCGCGCGTGCGTGTTTATATGAATGAGGATTTGTAGTCCCCACAATGAATCGATACGTGCGTATGTGTGTCTGTGTGTGAGTATATGTGTGTGCTTTGTTGTTCTATTTAGTATACCCTGAGATACTAGATAGCTCTGAGTCCAACAGTGTTGAGAGGGAGTCGTGGTGGTCATGAGTTCGAACTTCCTTTAAAGATGGAATTGTTCAATTTGACCCTATAAATAATGTTCTAGACAGTAGTTGTAGGTGTAAAGAGAGCATGATGTTAGTTGTAAGTCCTTTACAGAACGTCGCAAGCAACTTTAGCCTTGTTTGGGTGTTTGTGATTTACAAGGCAATATTTACGTTCAGTAGTTTGTCACTGCTTCTGAACGACCCACGCCTCATACCATAGAAATCAACGCAGATCGCTTCCAAATGACCCGAAGCTGATTTCGAATACTCGTATGACGGTCAATTGTTAAACTCGGTCACTGCACTCAGGGCCACAGTGCCGACTAAAGAAAGCACGGAGAGAAACAAATATTGTTGTCATTTAGTTGAGTTGAGTTAAGAATCGACATAACTGCACGCAGGACATTCCCATACGTGCTCCGTCCCCTCGTTCAACAGCCAGCGAAGATTCATGCTACTAATCGTTCCCACCGCTATCTGATTAAAAGTTCTCCTGGTTTTCCCTCTCAGTTTTGAGATTCTTCCAGAATCCCTGCCGATCCCCCGAAATCTCATTCTTACCACATATGGGTTCTCAATCTGTTCCCTCGCCTCCTCTACCTGGTTCCACAAGCGCATGACCATCTCCCCCTTGTCCACAGGCAATCTACCACCAAGAGGTGCATTCCCTGCTAGCCTATCAGCCTCTTCATTCCCCAGCACCCCGAATGGCCAGGGCAAAATATCTATACAATTGTCACAATCTGTGACCTCTGAAGAGACGATAGCCATTCCACACGAAACATTCATTTCTGCACCTTACTAAGCATACTCTTTGAATCCGTAATGAATACAATGTGTGTTGCTTTGCCTCCTCCAGCCAACGGAATGCCTCTGTTACTGCCTCCACCTCCATTCTCATGCTGGAGGTCGTAGTCTCATATGCCAGACTCTCCTTTTTCAAGACTCGTCCATTAGCCATTGTAGTAAAGTTCCAACCATTACGTCTGTTTCTCGCCACTGACCCGTCGGTGTAGATGACTATGTCACCTTGATGTCTGTTACTCTGGATCAGTTGTTACACTTCAAACTCAGTGCGGCCTGTTGCCCATTCCCAGCACTCACGACCCTGTGTTATTATTACATTGTGCCAGTCCGTCATGTCTTCCGGAACTTCAACCCACTCTTTTTCACGATTGATAGTCTCTAGATCACACACCTGACGTATAGAAAGTTCTGCCTGTGCCATCCAGGACCTGCCTCGTCTTAGCCTATCCTTCTTTATGCCCCTCCTCAGTACACAGGCCACAGTCCTGTCTGGCCACTTACCCAACATTTGTTGCCAAACATGATTTTTTAACAAAACGATTCTATTGAAAAAATTAAGCAGATAAATCGCATCCGCATTTAATCTGACAATACGAGTATTTGATCTCATTTATTTATATAGTATGCTATTTCAAACGGCAGAAGGTTTGGCTCTATCGTTTATTTAATTTTAAAGTCTCAATTTCATCGGAGTTCAATTTCAGGTCGCGCTTTTGACATGCGCACTAAATAATATTTATTATATGTCATGCCTTGGTGGCGTTCGCCTTGCACAGAGGAGCAAGACATCTTCGCTTAGGCTTAAGTAATGATGTGGGCATTTATAGAACAAATGGGAAAAAAACAAAGGGGGGGAACCCATGGGCTGGACATAATGACAAAGGAAAAGAGAACAAACATTGCTCTACAAAGACTGACTCCTGGTACCGGATTTTATCACGGCTGGCTCAGTCTCCCAGATGTATAGATAGGTAGATAGATACATAGGAGAGAGAGAGAGAGAGAGGAGAGAGAGATGAGAGGGGAGAGAGAGAGAGAGAGAGAGAGAGAGAGAGAGAGAGAGAGAGGAGGGGGGGGGGGAGAAAGAGAGATTTCTACATATAAAGAGCTCTGTAGCTCTGTTTCTAGCGAAGACGCACAGGGTTCTTCGGGAAAAAAAATTGCTCTCGTGGTCTGAACGAAGTAGTCTGACAAGGAACCAACGACCTTCAGGTCGTGAGATTGATGGCTTGCCGACTTTGTTACGAAGACCCCAAGGTACCTCTAGAACACCCTAGAATAGAGGAGCGATAAATAAACACAATACCAAGGTACCTTTAGACCCAAGAATAAGGTAGCATTAAAAAAGAACAGCAAGGCACTTCTACACTTTAGAATACGGAAGAAAGAAAAACAAAGAAGATCATAATGTACCTATACATTTTAGAATAGGAAATTAATAAACAAACAAAATCGTGAGGCAATTTTACACTGTAGAATAGAGAAGAACTAAATAAACATGACTGTAAAGTACCCATACACTCTAGATTACGGAAGATATAAATAAACAAGATCGTTAGGTAAATATACATTCTAGAATACGGAAGACCCGAGAAGGTTAACCTGGTCAACAAACGCCCGGGGAAGTCGGATGTGTCGGCCTAAAGGCGTAGTATCGCAACTCCACTGTAAACAGACACAACGCAATAACATCTGAAAAAAGACTCCGGATGAACGTAGAAGAAGAAGAAGAAGAAGAAGAAGAAGAAGAAGAAGAAGAAGAAGAAGAAGAAGAAGAAGAAGAAGAAGAAGAAGAGTACAGAAGAAATAAATAAGACGGTAAGGTATCTCTATAGCCTAGTGCAGATTAAAATAATTGCATATTTGTCTCAACAAATGTGAATTCTAACACAAGTATTTCCATGAAACTGCAAACCTTGCTGATCACCCTTGTTGTCTGTGCGACTGTTGTGGCGACTGTGAGTGTTTAGAAATAAATATGCAGCATTGCGCTTCTAACACTGGTATCAAGTTTGTCCTGAGATTTGGAACGCACGAGGTCATAACAGCATAGAGGTTTGATCACATGGTTAGCAAATCTGTGGTCATGGGTTTGATCCCTAATGTTGGAAGAACTGGGTTATTTTTAAACATGAAGGTTCTGGGGGCGACCTAGGCTGATCAGATGTTTATGAGAGACTTGGTGCAAGTAATACTGACATTGATAGTGATCACGGCAGATTCGAATTTGTAAAATTAACTTGGGCTCCCTTGTCGACTTAGCCTAACTTGGGACACAGAAAATGTCTTCGGTAGTAAAGGCAGCCGGTGATATGCTGACCAAATTACCTACTGAGTGCCGATACTGTTGTTGTTGAACGTCGCATACCTTTTTCAGGACGCTGCAGTCAACCTCAACATTTCTGGGTAAGTTTACATTGCAGTAGTTTGCCATTGCATTTGTGTTCACAGTGGGTACAACGGATGTTGACCGACCACCAAAAAGAGGGACGCATGGGATGGTGTTTGAACCACTTGCTGCGTTACTGAGTGGAGGGTGATGCATTTCTCTTCCGCATAGTGGCAGGCGATGAATCATGGTGTCACCACTTTGAGCCGAGCACTAAAAGCCAAAAAGTTCAAGTTACAGGTTTCCGCTGGTAAGGTTATGCTGAGCGCATGTTTTGACTATGAAGGGCTATTTTTGGGCTACTTCAAAGAACCTGGTGTAAACATCAACTCTACCCACTACTTGCAAACACTAGACAAGCTGCAAAAAGCCATCAAGAATAAACGACCCGGTATGCTTTCTCGCGGTGTGATTTTGTTGCACGATAATGCTCGTCCGCATGTCCCAAATATTGTGCAGGAAGCATTAGCAAGGAAGAAGTGGGAAATTCTGCAACATCCAGCCTATAGTCCTGATTTCCCACCGTGTGATTTTCATTTGTTCGGACCTCTAAAAAAGCTCTCAAGGGCACCGATTCATACAAATGCAGACGTAATGAACACCGTAAACACATGGTTCTGTGAGCAACCACAATCTTTTTTTGCGGACGGCATTCACGCCTACCTAAGCAATGGGATGCTTGCCTGAATGCCTACGTCGACTTCTTCTGACCAACCCATGGTGCATCCATCCATCCATCATGTGCCATGACGGTAAGCGTGGGCGGTCATGTTCTGCCATCTCACTCGGTCACCAGAGTCGTGGATCAGCTCCGTGGTTCTGTCTCGACCATGCCACAAGGCCAAGCCATCCAGGTACTTGCTTCTAGGTCTTCCCCTTGGTCTGTTCCCCTCGATCTTACCAGTTGTCACCAAGTTCTCCAAATCATTTCTTCTCATAACATGCCCAAAAAATTGTGACTGTCTACGTCTAATGTCTCTAATCAGTTTACGACCTTCATTTGTTTCTTGAAGGACTTGTTCATTGGTCTTTCTGGCTGTCCATGGTATTCTTTGCATTTTCCTCAGAAACCACATTTCTACAGCCATCAGATGTTTTTCAGCCTGACTGCTCATTGTCCAAGCTTCACATCCATATAAAAGTACAGGTTCTATGTAGCATCTCAACACTCTTTTTCTCGTTTCAATTGACATCTTTTTATTGGTCAGTATGTTTTTCATCTTGCTAAAGGCTACTTTTGCCATGGCGATTCTTCGTTCTAATCTCTTCAAGGCATCTCCCATCAGATGTTATTACTGTTCCGAGATAATTGTACCTATTCACTTGTTGAAGAATATTCCCATTTACTTGTATATTAAATTGTGGTATTTCGTTCTTCCTAGTGACGACCATAATCTGTGTCTTTTTACAATTTATTCTAACCCCTAGTTGTTCACTTCACCACAACATGATTTTCTAGGCATCTGTAAAGAAGGTAGTTTGCCATTGCTTTCCTTCCTAGCAGTGACCATACTGGTCAGTTTACCGTAGCCATTGTCTCCTCAAAAAAGAGATCCTCTGCCTACCGTCGTGAAGATGGAGACCATAACCTACAACTATCTGTCGGCTGCTCTTAATCTTCATCCACCACCTGCACACATGGTGCACAATTCATTCAAAATCAATGCTTTGTTTAAATATACCATACCGTGTCTCACACAAGGGAGACTCTGTGGCGAAGTGGTCAAGCCGTTTGACTCGTGCTCCGAAGGTTGTGGGTTCGATTCCGGGCAGCACCCTTCGGTTTACGAGTTAAATGTTTCGGAAAAGCTACGGAGTTCGTGCTTTGTGCGACGCTTTCCGTGCTACGGAAAGAGACCGAGCCATATGGGATAAAACCCGGTGCAATGAAGTCGACCCTGTCGACTTTTAAGCGACTTTTTTACCACACCTGTTAATGTTTCTTTCATACTTTTGTAATAAAGCCATTGGAACGGGTTTTGAAATCCATCAATGATGTCTAGGGGAATGCAATATCGCTCATGATGTTTCCAATGTGCACAGAAATTCCGATTAGTCAGAACTGACGAAAAAGGCTGGTGGAAACACAAATCCACTTAGCCCGTGCAGTGTGCCAACAACTGTTTTCAGATAAGCCGATAGCGAGTCACGTGACAGCCAGGGCGTTACAAATTAGAATCCAAATTGACGATGATGCTCTTTGTCTAAATATAAAGATAACGGCCATGACACAGTCTTGATAGCAACAAGTCAGAAGGAACTACTGAAAATGTATAGACACAGTGGTTGTAGACAGTGAAACAATGGGCATTAGCTTGAATAATATAAAGACAAAGTAATAGCAATGTCAAAGAAACGGATCATGCATACATGTAAAGTTAAAGTCATTAGTTGTAGCAGAGTCAGTGCTCAACAAAAAGTATGGTTAGACCAAACAAAATGGATGGCAGAAAATGGGAAGTAGGGATGTGTCATCATCATCATCATCATCATCATCATCATCATCATCATCATCATCATCATCATCATCATCATCATCATCATCATCATCATCATCATCATCATCATCATCATGTGCAAAACCGATAAGCGTGGGCGGTCATATTTCACCATCTCACTCGATCACCAGAGTCAGTCGTGGATCAGTTCAGTGTTCTTGTCTCGACCATGCCACGTGGCCAAGCCATCCAGGTATTTACTTCTCTGCCTTCCCCTTGTTCTTTTCCCCTCGATCTTGCCTGTTATCACCAAGTTCTCCAATTTATTTCTTCTCATAACGTGACCAAAAAATCGTGACTGTCTACGTCTAATTTCTCAAATCAGTTTATGAATTTCATTTGTTTCTTGTAGGACTTGGTCATATATTTTTCTGCCTGTCCATTGTATTCTGTACATTTTCCTCAGAAACCACATTTCCACAGCGATCATATGTTTTTCAGCTTGTTTGCTCATTGTCCACGCTTCACATCCATACAAAAGCACAGGTTCAATGTAGCACCTAAACACTATTTTTCTCGTTGGAAATGACATATTTTCAGTTTAGTTTAGTTTAGTCGTTGGATCAACATCACGGCACACGGTTTAACCCATAAGTGCTCCGTTTTCCTCCTAACTCAAACCTGAGTCTGGAGAAACTCAGTTCAATGCCGAACTCCGTTGCATCGGCGAGGATCCTTAAATACTTTGGGCAGATTTTTAACTCGAAATTTTGCCCGGGCAGCGCCGTTAGGCTACTCTTTTTCGATTTCCAACTGCCAAGGGATTTTTTACGTGCACAACAATACACACGGGCGTCCGATCTCACTACCCAGAGACCAGGGGAAATTTTATTACTGGAATTCCACGTGGATTTTTTAAATAAATCCCGGTCCTCACCGGGGCCTGAACCCGGGACCTCCAGCGCTCAAAGTGGACACCATACCTCGAGACCACTCAGCCTCCAGTCCTAATGACATCTTTTCACTGGTCAGAATGTTTTCCATTTGGCATAAGGCTACCATCGCCAAGGTGATTCTTGTTCTAATCTCTTTAAGGCATCTCCCATCAGGGATGTATCACAGTAATGCTGTAAAAGTTATTAATATGGCAGCAGACATATTATATTATATATCACATTAAAGGGGGTCGCACTTGGAAAACTATTGGGTTAATATTTTAACTATCGTTTGATTTATAAGCCGATGGCAGTTACGGGATTCTCGAATAAGACGATTTATTAGCCCATGTCACTTAATTAGTTAATTTCGGACACGCACAAACATTAAAATGTTTAGGCACATGCATAACAGCACATGGAAGATATATCGCAGAAATGAAGACCAGACTAGGACAAGCAAAAGCTGTGTTTTATAAAATGAAGACCATGTTATACAATAAATCCCAGTCGTTGGATGTTAGAAAAACAATTCTTGCATGTTACATAGAACCAGTTTTAACATATGGCTGCGAATCCTGGAGAATTATTTATACAAGTGAAAAAAATCCCCCGAAACCTCAGAGATGTAGTTTACAGAAGAATGTTGAAATTCATTGCACTGCCAAAGTGAGTAATCTGTATGTTTTGAAAGAGGTTAATACGTAAAGGACAAACTTATCACAAACATCTTGTGGTTATTTTGTGGTAACTGGAAAGTATTGTGGAAAGAGAGATTCAGGGAGACAGTGAGTGAAGATTCTTGCCTGACTTTTGTCTTGGCACTGAAAGATATCAGCACGCGGAATTTATATACACTGTTGTCCATCGCAAGATGTGCAGTAACATGTTGGTCCAGGACAATCGGCAACGCACCTGATGATGATATCAATATAAGCGTTACGAAGTCAAGCTGTTCTCGAATCCAGGACCACGGTGACCAGATGAGACGTTGAACAAATACGGTCACAGTTATGCTTGTTAATACTTTCGCACCCTTTGCAGAATTTAAAACTATTATTGTTGTGTGAAGTTAGTTGCATTGTTTTACAGGACGTCGCAATCACGCAATCAACCCCAGCATTTTTGGGCTGTTTTATTCTTAAAAATGTACTAGGCAATGTTTAAGTTCAGTAGTTTGCCATGCCTTTCTAACTTGTCAACTGTCAATCTATTGCCTATAGTACCTTGTGGTGTGGGACAGGGGTGGAGGGTGGGGGGGGGGGGGGGGTCTTGAACCTGAGGAACTAAGGCCGCCTGGCTAGTGCAGTCGCAGCGAACTGTGCAGAAGGTTAGGGTTTTATTTTTGCCCCCGATAGAAAACAATGCACACTTTGCCGAGGATTCGAAGATGTGGATTTCTGTCTGTCTGGACTTTATGAACGACCGAAATACCGTCGAAATCAACGCCGAGCGGTCTGCTTCCGATTCGTCCGCTTATGTTTGTTTGGTGTTGCACTCGCTGGCTTTGAACTTAAGCTTAGTCCACACATACTACCTCTAGTAGTGCTGGACTGCATGTTTGCGCGTGGGTTAACTTTCCCTATTAACAATATCCCTCACCATCTGGCGAACCCATCCCGACTTCAGAGGTACTTGTGTAATTTACGTCCCCAGGTTAAGGACGCCGGACGCCCTGACCAGGGAGTTATAACGACATTGTTCGTAATTCCGTATATCCATGTGGGGAACACAGCAGCTGCGAGAATCGGCAGCGGTTCGCGCCGCGCTGGTAACTTACGGGAGTATGTGAGCCGGTAGTTCAGAAAGCAATGGCAAACTACTGAACGTAAAACTTGCCCCAGTACATCAACAGCAGCTGAAAAATGCCGGTGTTGATTGCAACGCCCCGTAAGGGATATGCAACTTTAAATAAAAGTCTAAGGACGATAGGTCAACACTTTAGTCCCAACTGTCCAGTGTAGGTAAGGGTTGAACCCCTTACCTCAGCATCAGCATACCGTGTGTTAAGAACACGCGTTCTTATCCATTCGGCCATGCTGACCTATACTTCTGATTTTCGAACTCTCGACTCAGCATGTCGTGGGATTGTGAAATGCGTTCACTGCCCCTGAGCCAGTGCGACCCAGCTATTTTTGTGAAACCGTCGGCCACATTTCTTTGTGCTGCAACCTCAAGAATGCTCTCGG